>SMSR01008059.1:202734-217726 GCA_019453355.1 Ceratina japonica | reverse complement strand
GGCCAAAAAATCGAAACGATTCCGCCTCGGGAGAAAAAAGACAAAAAAGGAGGCCACTCCGGAACACCCGGCAGGATGCGTTACCGGGGATGATTAAAGATCGGGGAACGCCGTTAACTCGCACAACGAGCTGACCCTCAGCAAATTTTAATCCAAGGAAAGCTTACGAAGATATTTCTCGCCAGGTCGAGAATTTCGGAGTTCGAAAGCTCTTAGAATAATCTGGATGGGCTGAAATAGTTGAATTTTAGATTTGGCTCGGGTGGTCTTAACGGGGTTCGCGAGTTTCCATGGAGTTAAACAGCAAAGTTCCAACTAGAGTGCTTTCTAAGTTTCGATCCAGGGCCCGGGATTGCTCGGTACTTTGCGCCGGTTCAATGATAGATTACTCTTCGGAGACTTAGAATTCCAGGGTACAACAATATGAATTCGGCTCACGAAAATCTACGATTTAATGCGATTAAAAAATACGGACCGATGTCAGCATGGAACAGAAGAAATTCTCGGATACAGCTGATGAGCGATCGATGGGAATCGGCTCGACGTAGAGGCAGATCTCGATCGAATCTTCGTGGATTCGTGGAATAAAGCGCATAGATTCGCTTGGTAACAAGCAGCCTCGAGCTTATTTTCGCCGGACGAACGTCGAAGACAACAAAAGTACCTCGACGGAGCAGATGCATGGCATGTGCTACGAACCGACACCAGATGCCCCATTGGCGTAGAGAGGCAAGCTGCCGCGATAAACCCCTGGCCCCGATCCTGGGCCCCATCGAATTCTTCTGAACCTGGTCGCGTGCCAGATATCCCACGTCCTCAGATCCTACGGGTTTCCTATGCTACCTTCCCGTATTTCCCGGCGACCATCGATAGATCTTCATCCTCGACTCCCCTACCGCTTGCTCGTGGTCAAAACGGCAGCTGAGGCAGGAGATAACTCGGAAAATCGTCTTCCCGTCCAACGGTCCCGCGAGTTTTATAGAAAAACACAGAGAAAGGGGAAGACGGGACCGGGGAGTAAAAATCTCGAAGACGGATCAATTAACTCGGCGCTCGTTTATTTTACTGATCAATGTTATCTACAATGATTTATTGTAAAAGTAACAATAGTCGTGTATAAGTTAAAACGATATATCATACATATGTACAGACGATGAAGTCGATCTCGTGGCTTACGAAAGTATCGCGAGATTCGCAAAAGAAATTCTGTCCGATCCTCTTGGAGCGAGTGATCCACGATCGAGGGTCAATCCGTCGATCCTGGGCCACTCCATCGATCTATCGTTGACGACTCGGTTAATTGAAAACTAACTGGACGATTTTCAAAATTCAAATTGATGATTCTTGATGGATCATCGAGGTCACTGGATCTTGATTTTCATATACGAGGTCGAACGTCGCTTCGCACGAACTCTGATAGTCAGCAGATTTCAAATTAATTAGGTTCGCGAGGATTCGTTTGTTTAAGGGTTTGCGAGGAGGCACTTGGCAGTGAAGAACGTAAACGGGTGATTATGCGATGCGACGTTCGAGCGATTCCGAAATTGTCTACGAGGTTCGTCCTAAAAGTAGTGTAAATTTCTACTCGCTTTTCGACCCTCCGACGAGAACGTAGTTTCCGTTTGAAGATTTTTTTAATGAGTCAGTATTAGGTCAGAGGGTGCAAGCAGTGAACAACGATGCTGAAACGCGATAAAGATCTACAGGCTTACGTCTTTTTTTAATGAACACGACGTTGATTTAAGAAATTTCTACCCTCGTTCATATCGATCCAGCGTATGAACTATTGACATTACTTATTGACATTCGTTTCCCGCGGAGTGAATCTAACGTCCAATGGATCGAAAGCGCGAGAATTCTTCCTTAGCCTAACACGCGGTAAGAGTACAATAAATAATGGATAATTAAAAAAAGAAATAATATAAAGCGACGATACTGCGTAGTAATAAATGATAAACGAAAAGGAGTACAAAAAAATTGTGCTAAAAAAAAAAGATAATAAAATAGTGGGTCGAAGTAAAAAAATAAATCGAACGCGAAGCTTGGAATCTGTTACGCGCCATTGGATGTTAAGTTCATCCTCCAGTTGCCTTTTATTCTTATCATCGGCAGACTGCGGATTTCATGCACCAGTGAAATGCACAAAAGGAATTCCCAATTCGATATTTATTACGGTCTTGCATGAAAATCCGCAATCTAATCATCAATGTACCTAAGTAGGAACCTGAAAAACCACGGATCTACGAATCCGTTAACTATCTCTTCGAGGATTGAAAATTGTGATAAAGTGCTTAGGTAGAAAATGGAATACGAGTTTGTTCGTTTAAAACTTAGACGTGAATTGAAAAACGAACATCCAATCCTCTCAAGGATTTATCTACGTAAAAGCCAATCCTTAAGAAAAATACTTGTAACTTCCGCTGATTAATAGACTGCGGATTTCATACATCCATAGAAGATATAAAAAATGTATTCGAAAACGTACGGAACATCGAAAGTGAAATGCGCAAAGACAATGGAAATTCCGATTTACATTTCATTTCCGGAACGTTTTAATTCGCATGGAAACCCGCAGTCTACCGATTAAGAATCTCACGATTTACGCGGTGTACCGTACGAAGGATCGTTCTCTCTGCAGATCCAGATGGTCCTTCATGGCCAGGATGGTAGGATGATGAGGCGGCAGCCCTTCGTCCTCGACGAGGTATCTGAGGGCCTCCGTGGCGCAGGCGTCCCAACCGGCGGTCCACGACGACGATGTTGGAACCCTTTCTTCAAGATTCTGATCCATCCTTAAACGATCCGTGTCTCTGCATTGGTACAACTGGATCGACTCCTGCTTCTCCGGTTCCCTCGACGAAGACTTGTTATCACGATAATGAACTTCCTTGTACGAGCTCTGATCCTGAACGCGGCTACGCACTTCCAAACAGTTCGTCTTCACCTGATCCCTGTCCCATTCCTTGGACAGGAGTCGGCGAGGTTTTTGACAAGATTGCTTCAGTTCCTTGGCCAAGGAAGCGGCCAGTTGATGGAGCAGTCTAGTGTTTTCCTGTTCGTCTTCGAAGTCGTCCTCGAGCTCGTCCAGCTCGACGCCCTCGTCCTCGTCCTCGGAGGAAGAGCCGAAGTCCTCGTCGTCTTCCACGCCCAGCAACGTCAGCAGTCTCTCCGCGGCATCTAAGCAGAGGAGGTTTTTCACGGCTTGCGAGTACTCGGGTGAGTTTTTTAAAACGATTAAGTTAATAGATTATCATTAATAGCATTTGTCGAACATCGTTATCGAAGTTCTTCTTCCGAATATTTTATGAATAAGTTTTACTCGCGTATCGAAAGCGTGACAACGGAAAGATTATTTAATTATTCATAAAAGAGAGAAGTCGAGTTGAAAAGGGAATATGTTTTGAATGTATGGAAAATGAGCTGAAAAGGCAGGGAATCTCGGCGGTGAAAAGAGATCTCTGTGACCGGAATTCGCGTGGACTCGGGCCTGTTTCGCTCCTGTGGGAATCCACCGTGCGAGCCTCCCATGGGAACTACCTGTCGCTAACCCACCCCGTCATCCGCTGTGAATCATCGAATTTCGCACGAGCCCTCTGCTCTCTTTTCTCTCGTCTCTCGTTTGATTCGCGTATCGCGCACCCCTCTGAGAAATCTCCCTCTCCGTAACGGACGTCAGGTACGACCAGTTAGCTTACCTGTTCCTGGGAACCACGACTATCCTGTCCACTCGGGGGGTGTTCGATTAATGCCGAGGGAACATACTTTCGGAGAATGAGACTCCTTTATCCCTCTGCCAGGTTTTAGACTAACAAATCTTTATATAAAAAATCAACTGCGATTTGTTAAAATACAAGAGAAAATCTCCTAACGAAACCTAATCATAAATTGTTCATACGAATATTTTTTGCGCTTCGAGTTTAGTCTCATTCCTCAGAAAATCGTACCTACAATGTTTTTTTGGGGGGTTGATCCTTTCTTTTGTAAAGTCTCGTACATTAGTCGCTCCCTTTGGTATATCGACGTCCAGTGCCGAGTCTGGACCGAGTACATTGTTTTTTCCCGACACTCGGCTAGCCGGACGTTCCCACAGGGATAGCCAGATTTAAATGTCTCGTCCCTTTCTATGGCCTTCGGGACGGGGATGGGGCGAATAGATTGCGTCAGGTTAGTCAATGATTTAAATGGATACAATGCACGTACAAGCAATAGTGGTTACAACGAAATAACTTTTATCAAAGCCACAGTTAGAATACAATATTCAAAGAGGTTCTTTATCGTCGAAATAAAGACAGACGAAGTGGTCTCACACTCGTGCAATATTTGATATTGCAATAGCATTTTACAAAGGGGTATAAATAAGTATTTTAAACGGTGCTTCGGGTCTGAAGAAGAATTAGGTCGAGGTTCCCAGGCAGATCGAAGGGTGGGAAGACCTAGAAACGGCAGGACCTTTCATCAAATCTTCCTCGAGAGATTTCTGCTTTCTGTACATAGTAGCACGAGTATAATGAAAGAGGATCCGGAAATGTTTCTCCAGTAGAATTTCCCATATTTCCGTGGAAACTAGTTTACCCTCGTTTCCTTGACAAGGGACAGATACTCAAACCGCGCGTGCGACAACAAAGCGCCGGGATATCGCGTTCAGAACGTCCCGCAAATACGTCGTGGGAGCAAAATACTAGAAAGGCATTGTGACAGTGGGAGTACGCGATAAGTAGGATGAATATGAAAAACGCATTGATTCTTATCGCTATGTGATTTTCTAAATTGAGATGATAAATATTTTAGTGTGTTTTTTATCGCTGTAACTACAGAAGCGTGATAGTGTACGCCGTCCGCGATTTGTTTACATACATATCATGCGAGCACGTGTACGCACGCATAGTCTCGGCGAAGCATAGGCAACGCCCAATTACAAGTGATTTCAGCGTGTAGTTCGGTAGTGCGAGGGTTAATCGTCGAGATGCGCGTAATGAGATATCGAGCCGATCGGTAAACGTGACGAATTAAGTATGGAATGCTTTGCGTGACGTTCAAATAAATTAGACTTTTTATCGAATAAAACGGATATCGTGATGATCAGTGGTAGCAATGAGACCAGAAGTGACTCCGGTATGGCGTTGAACGGTGAGAAGGTTAACTCGAGACGGGTCCAATTTCGTCGAAATCGATCTCCCAGTGCAGTCCCAATTAAAAGCTCGGAAATACCGGGTTCGCACATAAATACTTCAATCCGAAATGGAGCCTACAAATTATATCGATCGCCCTGCAGAGGCAATTAAAACGCCGGAGGAATTTGGAGGAAGGAAAAAAGAGAGAAAAATAATTTATGGCGCTCGATCGGGCTGGATCGCGTGATCGAAAGTATATCGCGTCTCCAAAGAAGAGAAGAAGGAAATCGGTGCGAGCAGTTAGGGGCGATTACCTGGACGCGTTCTAAGTGGTCAACCGAGGTAAGATTATTAAGCGGTTAAGAGTATACTTTGTCGCGAGCGTAATTACGTTCATAAGTCCTGGGACGTTTTCAAGTAATTAGTGCTCATCGGAAGGCCTGATAAATATTCCGGATTAGTAGCCATCAGAGATTATTTCAATCGACACGCATCAGAATATATAGCGCGATAAATCGTGAATCGTTCCAGTAAAATCCTGTTTTAAAATTCATGAAAATGCCAAGGATGTTCGTTCGCTCGTTTTTCCAATAGGTACGAAGACTCGTGAGCACGGGACGGTCATCCCGTTGCAAAGTTTATTCGTTATTCTATCTCGTTACGCTTTCTTTCTCTCTTAATTCGGTTATCCTTTCCAGGACGATCTAATTAACGAGCAAATAGAACGCGCCGGTCTCATGGTACGCGATGAAAGCAGTGTAAAACAAGAGGGTAGTTAGCGATAGGAGTGGAAACGAGGAACGTTTTGAATCGCGAGAAACTTGTTTGCCCGCTTTATGAATGCCCCCTCCGCGTTAATAACGTTAAAGAAGGGAAGGAGCAACTGACTGCTGGATATAATAGTCTTTGATGGCGAAAAGGTTGAATGAAAGTTTCCTTTGAAACGTCGCATTCGGCCCTTCGGTTAATTAGTCCGATCGTTAATACCCTTGATTATTCGGACGAGTTCGCGGTTTGTACATTGTATCTGGCTCCACCCTTAATTGCGACCCCTCTGAAAGCTTTCCCATTTAAACGAAAACATCCCGTTCATCGAGACGGAATTGTTTGGGACGGAAGAACGAAAGTTTAATTACCTCGAATCGTCGGGGACGAGTCCTCGGTCGCTGTATCGACGAGCTCTAGCCCGCCTCCTCTCCCGTCGCCCTCGCACTCCATCGAGTCCTGCAATCAGAAAACAACCCTTTTTATAGACGACAGTCGCACGCGGCTCGTCCTGTAATCAAATACGTCTTATCGCTTTCTCGTGTCCAATCTCCTTTCGATATTTAAATCGAACTTCAGTATAAACTGATAATACTCTTTAGTCTCTGTGAAACATGTAACGAGAGAACGTGTTTCCTCCGCCGAGGAATAAATGGTTACCGGAAAGGGTTAACGAGATTACTTGTCGACGTGATAAAATTTGCCAAATTGAAATGTTGAAAAAAGCCATCGGGGCTAGCGGCCGCGTTTAATGTAGCACTTTGTAATGATCGAACGGTCGTTATTCGATTTTCTCCCGCGGGGGAACAACAAGCTCGCTTGTTACAAAATTGCACGGTTTAAACTGTTCGCCGAACGAGCTTAATTACTCTTCGATTATTCCCTGTAAAATTACGTCGTTCGTTAACCGGCAAATTGATGCTCGTGAAATCCCTTAAGCCGCGATCCGCTCCGATAAAACGAGATAAATTTTTATAGAACGCCGTCGGAATGGCCATCGTAAAATGAGGGAACTGCGTTCTGTAAATTGTATCCCACTCGACTGGACAAACTTTGTACGCGTTATTTACTAAATACCTTTTGCCGAACCGAGTTCATACGTCCTCTTTTCAAGCATCGTGCACCGTCCGATTCTCTTTGTTTATTCGCGCATAAATTAAACGATCCTCTTTAATTACGATCCGGACGAAAGTTATTCTATGCCCGAACGGGTTTACACACTCGAATCTGCTTTACGATCGAGCTCGCGCTTCCTGTTCGCGCAGCAAACACGCTCCTCCTCGAATCATTCTCATTTCCACATTTTATTTTTCCGTTGAAATACCGGGTCGTTTGCATACTCGGACACGTTGCTCTGAAATCGCATTCCCAAAGTCGACTAAAATGTGTGTCTCGTTTTATTCATTTGAATGGCAACGAAGTTTATTTAACAATCGTTAGACCTGTGGAGCGGAAAGGAGTCGTAAAAAGGAGTACACTTCAGTAGATGTTTCAAGAAGCTAAGGTGACAGTAAAGAAAAACGAGTAAGGCTATTGGTAGTACCCTTGAACCTTTACCTGGCGAGTTTTCGACGTTTGAAGCTACTGTCTTTGGGTCACTGGGTAAACGCATTTTCACGCGTAATAAATAACCCAAANAGTCGCACGCGGCTCGTCCTGTAATCAAATACGTCTTATCGCTTTCTCGTATCCAATCTCCTTTCGATATTTAAATCGAACTTCAGTATAAACTGATAATACTCTTTAGTCTCTGTGAAACATGTAACGAGAGAACGTGTTTCCTCCGTCGAGGAATAAATAGTTATCGGAAAGGGTTAACGAGATTACTTGTCGACGTGATAAAATTTGCCAAATTGAAATGTTGAAAAAAGCTATCGGGGCGAGCGGCCGCGTTTAATGTAGCACTTTGTAATCATCGAACGGTTGTTATTCGATTTTCTCCCGCGGGGGAACAACAAGCTCGCTTGTTACAAAATTGCACGGTTTAAACTGTTCGCCGAACGAGCTTAATTACTCTCCGATTATTCCCTGTAAAATTACGTCGTTCGTTAACCGGCAAATTGATGCTCGTGAAATCCCTTAAGCCGCGATCCGCTCCGATAAAACGAGATAAATTTTTATAGAACGCCGTCGGAATGGCCATCGTAAAATGAGGGAACTGCGTTCTGTAAATTGTATCCCACTCGACTGGACAAACTTTGTACGCGTTATTTACTAAATACCTTTTGCCGCACCGAGTTCATACGTCCTCTTTTCAAGCATCGTGCACCGTCCGATTCTCTTTGTTTATTCGCGCATAAATTAAGCGATCCTCTTTAATTACGATCCGGACGAAAGTTATTCTATGCCCGAACGGGTTTACATACTCGAATCTGCTTTACGATCGAGCTCGCGCTTCCTGTTCGCGCAGCAAACACGCTCCTCCTCGAATCATTCTCATTTCCACATTTTATTTTTCCGTTGAAATACCGGGTCGTTTGCATACTCGGACACGTTGCTCTGAAATCGCATTCCCAAAGTCGACTAAAATGTGTGTCTCGTTTTATTCATTTGAATGGCAACGAAGTTTATTTAACAATCGTTAGACCTGTGGAGCGGAAAGGAGTCGTAAAAAGGAGTACACTTCAGTAGATGTTTCAAGAAGCTAAGGTGACAGTAAAGAAAAACGAGTAAGGCTATTGGTAGTACCCTTGAACCTTTACCTGGCGAGTTTTCGACGTTTGAAGCTACTGTCTTTGGGTCACTGGGTAAACGCATTTTCACGCGTAATAAATAACCCAAATTTACGACTGACCAACACAGGCCATAAACCGAGACAGCCACTGGGTAGCAAAACTTTTCAATAGAAGAGTCAGAAAACCCATTTTCCAATACATCTCTGGTTTCGGTATTTTTTTTCCGGTCGTAAACCGACGTCAAAGACACGACAGTAAAGACGATACAGCATTGAAGAATTATGATCTTTAAATTAAATCGACTGAACTTGTGGAAGGGAATATTTACTCTTTCGAGACTTGANTTTCCAATACATCTCTGGTTTCGGTATTTTTTTCCGGTCGTAAACCGACGTCAAAGACACGACAGTAAAGACGATTCAGCATTGAAGAATTATGATCTTTAAATTAAATCGACTGAACTTGTGGAAGGGAATATTTGCTCTTTCGAGACTTGGTTCGGTTTTCTATTATAGTTTAGAGTTCAATCGAGGCCTTGACACGGACAAGGATGCACGCTAGCTATCAGAAATGCGGAGTACAAAGATGCGTCGAGGACCGAGTCACTTCTATTTAACCAGCAAACTTTATTTAATGCGCCTCGCTCACGGCACGGTACAAGAAAGAACAGTTGTTCACTCTGTCAAAAAGTGTACCAGTAATTGACTCCTGCCCATGGGGAAATCGCACTATATGGCGAAGAAAAAGTCTTTGCAATAGTAACAGTCAGTGATGATTCATTGAATAAAAGTTTATTAGGTTGATAATGATCGTAGGAATTAGAACAGTGATTAAACCTACTTTAGAACGCGTACGTTTATTTATCGAATGGAATAAGCGAGCAAAACAATTAATTCTATAGAGTAATATTCATTCGAATCGAGACGGAGGCTCGCGTACCTCTTTTGCATTTCACGTACATAATTCCAAGTACCTCCGCTAATTTATCCGTAAAACGTTAATCACAAATCAGGCTCGTTACGAGCGGCAACCCCTCATCAGGCGTATCAATTTTAAACGCGCATAAATGCTCGATAAACGCGACTAATTTGTCCATAAAACGTTCGCGTAAATTAGTTCCGGTGTTCCCCCCGGCCGCCGCGGCCATCTAAATTGCAAATACTGCATAATATCGTACGTGGGAATTTTAATAACCCCGCGGTCGTTCACCCAAAAATTTATATTTGCAGAACATCGGGTCTAATTGAACGTGAAACTCGACTGTCCCGTCGAAAGGAGGATCGTTAATTTTCTACGTTAACGGGTCGTCATCTGAGAAATCGATGATAAATTTTTGCTCGGTCGCTCGTACGTTTAATTCTTGTAACCGGTCGAACGGTACGGGGCATAGGTCGCCGGCGCTGGCCGTTATCGAAAACCGATATTTTTACGGAGTAGCCGGAAAAAGGGGTTGGTAAAATATTGACTCGATACAATAAACGATCGCATCGACGACCACTGAATTCCCTGCTGTTGAATTATCCGACTTTATATCCCGTCTACCCGAAGAGTAATTAAAAGCAGGAAAAGTACAAACGAATTACGGACTCTGCGGAAGGTAATTAAAGAGAACGGTGGTGGATAATGAAAACTGCGATGGAAATACAGGAATTATTAAAAGCAACCGCGATATCCCGTGAAGATTATTATTATTTACCATCTATGAGAAATATTCAGCGCGCCGGTAATTAAAGAAGAATAATAGAAAAATAATGAAAGTTAATATACGAGAATCGGGCAATGAAATTTCGATCGGGACACGATAAGCCGTGAACGAGTCAGTCTTGGCGGTTGAATGAAGAAACGGTAGCCGAGCGGTGATAATAATCGACGAAGGATCCAAGTAATTCGCTTACAACGTTTTTACTCGCAACGCGTTTTATTGAAACGCAGTTATCGGGCACGGCGGCGGCGGCGGTGCCGATATCGAATATCGATATAGTCTTCGGAATGTGCAAGGTGGCCGTAAAAAGGCGAACAAAACTCCTCGTAAACGACGCGATGTATGGGTATAGCTATCAGGCTGTATCGTAAATATGATACCGATACGAGTTTTGCATGTCATAAATCGATTTTCCACCAGAGAGCCGATAAAACGGGACGTTTAACAGAATCGCTGTTGTACGAGAATAATCCCATCTCCACCGATAATCTGCCGGATTCAAAGGACTCGATCACTGCGAGGGTGCATTTATACAGATTGAATAATCATTATACACACAATTTATATTCACAAATAAATTTCCTTCGATGGGATAGTGCATAAAATGTTAGGATATGTACGAACCATAGTTTTAATCGCGAGACGAACGTTCGTATTTTAGACGGCTGAATTAAAACTGGGGAGAATAGACGTGCGGTCTTGGCTCTGGTTTGGATCGAATTCGCGGAACAATCCCGCACCGGAAAAGGGGGGACAAAGTTCAAAGGGAGGTCTCCCTCGTAAAAGAAAAAGTTTTCGGTCGCGAAATAAGATTTCATTTGAAATTTAAATTGCGCGACGGAACGGGGAAAACTGATAAAGGGTTCAAAGACAGAAGGGAATATTGAAAAGCCACGGGGTTACTCGAACTTGTGTAATAACAACTTCTATATTTACGTACACTGAATATAACGTTCGTACGTTATGTTACGACGTGTAATCTCGGCAGGAATTTTAGTAGCGCACCCAATATTTATCGCACGTGTTTGGCTTAGTTTTGCCAAACAAGATCCGCGATTTTTAGGGACCGGAGTTCGCCGCGAATGAAAAATGTATGTAATCGGAGCACACGCTATCGAAGAGCAAACGTAGCTTCCAGCAAAAATCAATCCGCGTGTGCCAGCTGCATTTCCGTCCCGATAGGCGCTCCTAAGTAAACCTTATCGCTAGACTACGAATCTCTATGCAGAATAAAACGTTTCCCGTGTCAATCCGCGTATGAAACAGCGGCGTACATTATACTTTTGCACACCTCCGGGCAAATCGTACGGCCCTTTCTGTAAGTGCATCTGGCCCTCAGTCGTTACACGTTCGATAAAGAAGGGTTTTTATATCGAACTCCTTGCGGCGCGTCTTAATTTGCAAAAAATTTGCGCAGGAAATTAAAATGGTAATTTTTCTCGGGACCACCCCGCGCAGCGTCCTCGGGACGGGCCGCGCGGCGGGGGGATGCGCGGTGGAAAGTAATATTTACCTTGAGGAAGTCGAGCGGCAGCCGGCGCGTAATCGCGCTTTGTATTTTATCAAGATCCTGATGCGACGGTGAATTATGTAATTGCGACGCGGTCCCGGCGAACCCTTTACGACGGTGAAAACGGCCGGGAAGAAGAAAATGTTTTTCCCTCTTTGACGGGCGGGATACGGAAAAATTGCGGATGAAAAGTTCCCGCTGGAAAAATCGCGGAATAGAGGGAAAAGGCTGAATCGGGGGAAGAAAAATAACGTCGCGTCGCCGGGCTCTCTCTCTTTTTTCTTTCTCTCTCTCTCTCTCTCTGCTCGAGGAAGGGGATGGTTTCGAGGAGATTGGAAGCGCGGAATGTTTCCGAGCGAAACGAGGTTTTAATTAACGCGCGACCCCGGTATCTCGACTTGCTCCGAAGTAAAGCGATTCCAAAGGCGGTAGAAAAGAATATCGTGGGATTTAAATTTGCAGAACACGAACTAACTCGATTGTCTACGATCGAGACTTGGAGCAATATTTTCCGACGAGCCACCGACGGAGTGTAATTACATTTATTAGCCGACGTATATAAAACGGGAAGTTAATTATGAAATTGGCTTGTTTGGGGACTCCGCAGACCCACGTCGTTTTTCCAACGGATCGATAGAATTTATAATGAATACCAGAGCCGGGATAATTGAATTGCTAATTGAACGAATGGAACCGCGTTTTCGAAGTTCGTCGTTCGAAGGGTAAGAGCTTGCATAATTTCCTAGGTCGTTACATCGACGTGTGTTTCTTCTGATTGCCGATGTTCAGCCGAGAGGAATAGAGATTTCTGCAATTCCCAGTCGCGGAGACACTTCGTTTGCGCTTAAGCAACGATTTCGAACGGAAGATCGTTTTTTTTATCGGCTCTCCCCGTGGCATCGGACGTACAACAAGGGGGTTGGCTGACGCTAATTAAAACGTTAACGGTAGTCGGCGCGTACCAATTAAAGTCGATGCGTCGACCGTATTAACAGTTATTTCGCGCGTTTAATAATCGGAGGCGTGCGCGTTTCTCGTCGAATTCTCCTCGCTCGCCCCAAAACGCTCAAACTTGGCTCGTTACTCGGCTACCAAGTTTTAATTAACGTTGATGGAAATCGTGCGGACCAGTTGGAGAAGTTTGAATCGCGAAATAATTCTCGAGACAGCCGCAATTTGGTTCGCGATCCATTCGAAGGAGCTAATCCTAGCATTCCCATTCCGACGGTGTTTCAGTATTTTAATCGTTGTTAGCGAGCGGGAGAAACGTTGTTCCGGTCCTTTATTAAGCGAGAAAGGAAAGCTGTAACTTTTTTAATCGATTGTTTCGCCGAACTTTTTTAATCGTTTTCGGAGTCGAAGCGAAATTTGATTAACGACACGTTTTCGTTTGCCCGACGAGAAAGGATTTCCATCCGGCAATCTGGATAAGAGAAAATTTGCTCCATCACGGAGGGAATAACATCGGGAAAATTGAGAGCAAATTCTATTCCCCGGGGATGAGGAAAGAGAGTCCAATAAAATGGTTGTATAGAGGAAGCTGTAGGCCGGGGCGGGTATAGTCCGGACATAAAACGAATGCAAATTTACGTACGGCGGGGAAGACACGAGAGAACATAACCGATAATGGGTTCGGATACCGCGTATGCGCAAAATTTAATACCGGGAATCGGGAGTAAACGTCGAGAACACGGTACTCGACTCGTCATCAATTATCGGTGATGCAAACGAGTTCGTTCAGTACCCTTATCCGCTTTTATATCCGTATCCCACGCGTTCCTCCTTTTTTAAATAGCCAGCGGTTTTTACACAAAACGAAACAGCTGTAATATCAATTTGAAAAATGCAATGCAAATAGATTCTGCAACTTCGTGCACTTTTTATATGAATGCATCGAATTTGCGTTGGAAGTAGTAAAAATAAAAGTAGATTGAAAACGCGAAGAAGCGTAGGTTTCTCGGGTATTAAACTTTGATCGAGACGAAGTTCTGTGGCATGTGGAGACCGAGAACGCGTTTCCTTTCCGGGACCCCATAAACGGGCCACTATGTACGTGTACGTCTCGAGGTGCACAAGGTGTTTCTAAATCGTCGCGTTTATACGTTCACGCTATCGCGACTGTCCCGTAATCTCGAATCGTTCCGACTCCTATCTCTTCCACCCTGTCGAAACTCCTGTGTCGCATTTCTTAAAACCTACAGATTTATTTATTCATTTTTTATTATGTTTTAGTGAATCGAACGGTTTAACGTCGATCTCGAGGATCATCTATGGGTTTACGGTGCGGCATAGTGAATTTAGGTAGCTTTTGATATCTGGGAGACCGGTAGCCCGTTCGGGAAACGAGGTCGATTTATCAAACGTGTACGTACCTCGTACAAGCCGTCCTCCGTCATATCGCTGGTATCTCTCATGACTCCCAATGGAAACTAGCACCGACAACAATCACTCAACGCCCACGTTTTATCCGTTTCCTCCTCTCTCGATCCGGCTCTATCTTTCGCTCGGTGATCTCCTCGAGCCGATCGGCCCGAAAACGGCTCCGCGGTACCTCGTCAAACTCGTGTCCGGCCTCTGTCTCTCTCTCTCTCTCTCCTCTCTGTCACGAGCGCATCGTACCCGGATCGGTTTTTCGAAAAAACGTGCTCGAAGAACGTACGCGCGATACAACTTCTGTACCCGTTGAATCGATCGTATCGCAACGTGTCACTTCCCTCTCTCGGTTCCTATACGTGTATGCTCTCCTCTCTCTCTCTCTCTCTCTCTTTCTCTTCCCCTCTCTTCAACGTTTTACTCGGGCCGCGTTTTCCTCGCTCCTCTGCTCCTCTCTTTTTATTCAATTTCACTCGATAATTTTCTATCGCGTTTCGCTCATTTATTTTTAACGTTTCGCTCGCGGTCCGTGTTCCCCCTCGCCCCTCGCTGCGGCTCCCCACGTCGCGGAGCCCGAAAAAGTGTTGTCCGTACGCGAGTACCGTCCGAGCGCGTTCGAGCCTAGCGAACTCACGAGAGGACCGCGGGACGATCCATCGGTGAACGCGGCTATGGAAACACTGGCGCTGTCAGGTAGAGGTAGAGCCTCGGGAGCAGGTCGACGGACAGCGAGACCTGCCTCCATGACACTGCTCCCGTCTTCTTCCTACCCTGGCCACCGTCTCTCCCTTGCACCGACCACATAAATACATACTCGTGCAGCTGCCTTCTCTCCTCGCTTCTACCCTCCCTCCGG
>SMSR01008059.1:166380-202267 GCA_019453355.1 Ceratina japonica | reverse complement strand
CCCCTCGCTGCGGCTCCCCACGTCGCGGAGCCCGAAAAAGTGTTGTCCGTACGCGAGTACCGTCCGAGCGCGTTCGAGCCTAGCGAACTCACGAGAGGACCGCGGGACGATCCATCGGTGAACGCGGCTATGGAAACACTGGCGCTGTCAGGTAGAGGTAGAGCCTCGGGAGCAGGTCGACGGACAGCGAGACCTGCCTCCATGACACTGCTCCCGTCTTCTTCCTACCCTGGCCACCGTCTCTCCCTTGCACCGACCACATAAATACATACTCGTGCAGCTGCCTTCTCTCCTCGCTTCTACCCTCCCTCCGGGTCACCCCTTCTCCTCCGTTTCTCATCGTCCCTCTTGCACCCTCTGCTAGTCCGCACTCTCGCCTCCTTCGGAACCCCGTCCTCGTCCCTCCACGTCGGGGCTCGCACTCTATCAAACGATATCCCCACTATCAGTCGACTGCATTTTCCTCACGTTTCCCCTCTGTAGACTCTCGCTCTTTCTTCCACGATGGACCACCCGCGCGATCCTCTCGGTCCCTCTTTGGCAACCCTCTCGACTAGAAGATTCCCCGCTGAAGTCACCTACGTCCACTCGTCCTCGAACCGCGGTTTTCGAATTCGCCCTCGCGATTAATCGGATTATTCACTTCTCAACGCTGACTCTCCGTCCAGTCGGATCTGCGTAGACCTGATAAGAGTCGGCCAGATATGGGAGTCGTGGGAGACACCACCGATGACACGACGGACAGATTCGAGTAACGTTTCGAAAAGACGCCCGAGCGTTAGAGGGAATTTGGACGGGAAAAGAGGAGCACTCGCGGCTGTACAAAGACGTTCGCGCGGAGGGCAGAGCAGACGAACAGCTGCTATTTCACCTGTTCGATATATTATTTAAATGCTTCACCTGCCGCAATGTCCAGATACCGCGAGATAAGCGACCGACCGTTTCCTCCTTTCACGTGTCGCGATTTTCGTCCCTTCGGTAATAAGAGACTCCGCGAAAATGTTTAACGCTAGGATCACAGCGAAAGAAATTAGAAATCACAAATTGAATGTATTTACTTAAAGTATAATTTTATATTTTATCTACATCAGCAAAACCTATCCGCGACAGCAGGCTGTATACGATTATATATATAGGAAACGTGAAACGTTCAGTATTTAAATGAATTAGTGTAATTATTGATGGTTTTCAATCGTGAAGACTTCAATCCTGGTAGATCCATCGTCGATCTTGCCGAGCTGTTATCGGGCTGTTCACCTTGATGTACCTTTGTAACTCTTCCCAGTCCACCGGTCCCACGCGATGATTTCTGCCACAAGTTTCAAAGGGAGTGTAACCGTCGCCAGCTCGAACCAAAAACGTCGGGACCACGATTCTGTACCATTGATCTTCCTTCAAATCCTCGAACCTCGGCACTTCGCAAGCTCTACATCTACAATTACGAAGTAGACATAGATAAGTTTAAAGAGCTTGAAGGAAGCATTTTGAAAGTTACCTTATTTTGACATCCACCGCGGTTCTCGATCCGTTATTCATCTTGTAAATGATTTTCATCCCTGACCAAACCAAGGGTCTGTTCATCTCCAAAATCTGCAACGAGGCCAAAGTATGTTCGTCTGAAAATCGAGTATTTGAAAATCCGACGNGCGACCGACCGTTTCCTCCTTTCACGTGTCGCGATTTTCGTCCCTTCGGTAATAAGAGACTCCGCTTTGGAATATTCATGGGTTTGATATTAAAACTCGTCGTTGTAACAAAAACAGTTTATTAAATACAGAAGTCTGTTCATTCAGACGTTTGCCAACCGAGT
The DNA here is from genome assembly GCA_019453355.1 of Ceratina japonica. Classification (NCBI taxonomy): domain Eukaryota; kingdom Metazoa; phylum Arthropoda; class Insecta; order Hymenoptera; family Apidae; genus Ceratina; species Ceratina japonica. The sequence goes on along the minus strand of SMSR01008059.1, from coordinate 200,457 downwards.
GAGGACGTCGAGAGCAACTCAACCTCACTCCTTAAAATTAGCAGAAATCCCCATGAGTGGGGACGCTTATCTCGGACCATTGAAAAAGCCATTGGAAACCAAGATGACTCATCGCATCTGACTTCCTTAAATAGTTCGTAGACCGCCCGAAAACTTAATATAAACGAAAGGCGCATAAACAATACTATCGCCGCGCATAAACAGTGCTATCGCCGCGCATAAACAGTGCTATCGCCACACCGCGAAAATGTTTAACGCTAGGATCACAGCGAAAGAAATTAGAAATCACAAATTGAATGTATTTACTTAAAGTGTAATTTTATATTTTATCTACATCAGCAAAACCTATCCGCGACAGCAGGCTGTATACGATTATATATATAGAAAACGTGAAGCGTTCAGTATTTAAATGAATTAGTGTAATTATTAATGGTTTTCAATCGTGAAGACTTTAATCCTGGTAGATCCATCGTCGATCTTGCCGAGCTGTTATCGGGCTGTTCACCTTGATGTACCTTTGTAACTCTTCCCAGTCTACCGGTCCCACGCGATGATTTCTGCCGCAAGTTTCAAAGGGAGTGTACCCGTCGCCAGCTCGAACCAAAAACGTCGGGACCACGATTCTGTACCATTGATCTTCCTTCAAATCCTCGAACCTCGGCACTTCACAAGCTCTACATCTACAATTACGAAGTAGACATAGATAAGTTTAAAGGGCTTGAAGGAAGCATTTTGAAAGTTACCTTATTTTGACGTCCACCGCGGTTCTCGATCCGTTATTCATCTTGTAAATGATTTTCATCCCTGACCAAACCAACGGTCTGTTCATCTCCAAAATCTGCAACGAGGCCAAAGTATGTTCGTCTGAAAATCGAGTATTTGAAAATCCGACATACCTGCAGGATGCAGCTGCCGTTTAATTCAAGCGTGTCCCAAGTGTTCTCAAAGGGTTGGACCTGCATCATGTCTGCGAAAGTGACATTCTTGTTCATCGAGTCGATGGGCGCGCGTATTCCCCCGGGATTCATCACGCCGACAGCAGCGTACGTCCAATAAGTACGATTTTCCGCTTTCTTCACGTACTACGATTAACATTATTCCCGATCCATTGATCTCGAAGCGTGTAATTATTATCGACGATTTGAGTAATGAAACTCACGGAATCCACCATAGCGTCGGCGATTAGGTTGCTTATCTCTGGATCTGAAATTTGTGTAAAAACGATTGACTGAGAAATGAATTTGATTAGGATTAAAAAGATTGTAAGAACCTTGCTCGACGTTATGATCGAGGAGAATCGGATTTCCGGCCCAGTCGACCACTTCCCCCTTGTCGTCGAACCACACCGTTAAATTTCCTAAATATCTGATTAAAAAAAATATGTAAAAATCGAAGCTTTCCGTAATGAGAAAAATTATGAGCTACGTACTTGGTGAACGCGGCAGCCTGAACGATGAGCACGGTCCTCTGAGTTTCGGCTTGAGTCACTACCACAGGGTACACGTCCTCGGGCTCGTCTATGAACGGCGGTGGTCCTGAAAGATACAAATCGATTCTAGAACAGATGAAAAATGTAAACCTGTCCGATGCAGACCTGAATAGAGGAAGGTGTGAGAATGTCCTCCGACGATTACGTCGATCAAGGGACAATTCGCGGCCATTCTTCTATCTACGTTCAATCCGGTGTGGCTTAACACGATAATGATATCCACGCCGAGGGCCTTCAATTTCCGCGCCTCTTCGTTCACCGTTTCCACCTCGTCCAGGAATTTCAGTCTCCCCGTATTGGAAATCGTCTGCAAGTTCGCAAGTTTTGTAATAGTAAAATTCTAAATGGGGAATCAATCGGTACGAACGTTTGTGGTCGAAATAATAACGCCAATGACTCCGATCTTCGTTCCATTCCTGTCGAGGATCGTGCTGTTCTCGTACAGACCCTGAAGAGTTCATTAGTTGATAAAATCTTGATGAGAACGTGATAAATAAATAATCATCACCTTCATAGTTGGCTCGTCGCTCACGTCGATGTTAGTCACCACCATAGGTGCCTTGATCATCTTCATAAACGGTACTGCACCCTCGACTCCATTATCGAATTCGTGGTTTCCCAGCGTCTGGAAATACCGCCGCTTATTAATCTTCAAATGAAAACTCTTTTATCTCATTTCGACGAGATCGTTTCTCATAAATCGTCTCCGGTAATCCCGCAGCTCAGTTGTTGGCACAATAATCGATCGTTCAACCCCTCGACCCAATTAAACGGGGAACGATACGTTATCTTTTTTTCCGCTATGAGCGAGTCTCGCCTTTTCCTTACCAGAGCGTCGTGCGGGAGCATGTTCATGAACGTAGCGGTCACGTTCCAACGATGAATGTTGTACCAAAGCGAACCCTGGAAATTGTCGCCGGCGTTTAAGAAAATTGGATTCGGCCTCTCCTCGATCAGTCGATTCACCATCGTGGAAATCCTCGCGATTCCGCCCACGCAAGTCTCCTCTTCGCCCTCGTGGCACGATCCCGATCTCGGCCCCGTTTGCTCGAACCTGCAGCATTTTCAATCGGCTCTCCAGAATAATATTCGACAAAAAATATAGGAAGGCATGTCCACTCGTTTCGTTCTTTGAGATTCCGTTCAACCGAATGAGAATCGTGCATTATCGAGTCTGTACGGTTTCTCAAATGTGTTCGATTTTGCATAAGAATCCGCAGTCTAGCTGGCAGCAACAATTACGAAACTCTCGGAACGACCCAGTTTCACGCCTTCGTTCCGATTGAAAATCGATTAGACGCGCGCTTACCTCGCGTGGAAATCATTTAAGTGTACCACGGACAACTCGAACAAATCCGATCGTCCCGGGTAATCGAGTCCTCTCCCGTTGAATCCACAAACGATTTGGACCAGTAACAGCAAAAAGCATCGGCGCATCGTGGATAGAATTCATCGAGGAATTCTCGATGTAACTCCTTCCCAGGTATAATCCTTTCTCTATTCCCTCACCGCATCCAGTCGTCTGATCGACGAATTCCAAGTCTTAGTTCTTTCAGTTCAAATTATACTGATCTTAAAATGTGGTACGAATTTTAGGAAACAGTTGCTTCGCATATGATTACACGATGATTACAAGATATTCTCATCCCTTCTACGATTTCGACGCGTTATCACTTGCTGTTGACGGGAATACCCGAGCGTTAATTCATTCAGAGGAACTACAACTCGATCACATCAAAACACGGATTATTCAACAAGTATACATGCTCTTTCCTCTGAGTCTACACGGTAAATGGATAGATTCCGTTGAGGACAAGCAGGAAAGTTTCTTGTAAAACAATCATGAGAATATATACAAAAAATTGACGTAAAAATGAGGAGGAAACAATGGAAGCGGCGTTCCATGAGAGAGCGCGAAATAATCGAGGCCTTAGTTATACCTGTATAAATGAGAACACCGTAATTGTGTACAGAATAAGCGAAATCTGGCGATTAATCGGAAGACCGATCGCGATTAATCATAAATTCAAACGCGCAACGCACCTGGCACCAGCCGCTGCTCCGAGCACTTTCTGGCTAAACGAAACTCCGAAATGATCTATTAAGGAGCGATGCTATCACGTGCGATAAAAGAATTGTAAACACGAGTAAATCAGATCGGACTGATAAGGGAGAAGCAACGCAGAATAATGAACAACGAAATTCTTTTTCGTGCTCAAGCTCGGACTTCAAGGTTTTTTCTGTTCTCGTTGTCGTGCAAAACGCTGTTGTGTAATTACATAAAACGGGGTACGCGGAGGGGATCGGGGACCGCATTATTCTTCCTTCGATGCTGCAAGATTTTCTTATCAAAAGAAATCTTATCTCCGGACAAATTATTTATTGACATCTTTGTCTCTGTTTATCTGCTATATTGAAATCAGGTACAGAATATTTTCCACAGCCCTGACATTGAAATATTTGATTGATTACCCAAGTGGTTTGTTTCTCTGACCTCGCTTTGGGGACCGATAGTGCCTTTTGGGCCATTAACATTGTAAACCGATGGAGAGAAGGTCGGAGGGGCTAGTCTAGAATTTCAGAGTAACAATTGGGTTCGCAGCGGAGAAATCCTTTTCACGTGCCTCAGTTCTCTCGTGTCTCTCGAGCGAGTCGTATCTCTCCGAATTGGAAAATCACCAAAGTATTAAGTGGGAAGTGGAGGCTTGCAGTTCTCCTGTTTTTTGAACGTGTGCTCGTGTGAAATTATAAACGTGATATTTAGATATATAGAATTATTTATAATAATTAGACAGCGAGTTTGATCGCTTATAGACAAAGTTTGCAGGAAATATATGAAGAATTTTTTGGAAGGTAAGAGGTCGAGACATCAGTTCTGATATTCTGAAATCAATATCAATGTTTTATTGATGTCTGACGTGATTCTCTTCGATCGCGAGTATTTATTAAAAATTTATATTGAAAGTCAAGAGGAAAATCAGTCTCTAATGATTTCTAAGTGTGTCGAGTAGATAATCGTTGAAAAACTTGTTTGGAACGTGGCACAGGATTTTCCTTGTGCCAACGGGTTTTCAGAATACAGATTTATAAACATGCATAACTCTAATGTCCGCAACTTGTCCGCCTGCGTCGTCACTTTTACGGATATAATAGATAACGATTATGAAATAACGTGACGAATGTTCGACGGAAGTAAAGACAATCCGTCGAAAGTTTGACGAACGGATTGAACGGCCAAACGCGGGTCCTGGCTCACTGTCAAGATTCTATATTCGTGTGCGGCGTGCACTGTTTAATAAAACTACAAGCGTTTATCTCAGTCTATCGACGGACGATTTGGGAGTCGAAACAACCGGAAGATGCGAACACCGCGTCGCCATCGTTACCTGTAATTAGTGATAACCTGTCACTGGTACGAGATTACTCATTATTACGTAAAAACGCAATCTCCTGTGCTTCTCCTTTTTCGGAAACGGAAGTTTGAAAGCGACGGTGAGGTCTTTGTCAAAGGATCAGAGTTATTTATCGTAGTTCAAGAGTTTCCTATAATAAACATGATTTCGAGATAAAATCAGTAGTTCTTATCACAGAGATAAACAAAATTTCTGGGTATAGACTAAAATAGCTGTACGGAGTGTGTCAACCTGTCCGGTGATCAATCAGATTAGCAGGCAATACAGCTAGATGGAATTGGGTTAAACAAATTTTGACCGACCGCCACTTTCACTTTTTGTTCGATCACGTTGCCGAACGGGAACGCGACCAAACGTATTTAGCCCGAATAAAACGAAACCGGAGAATATCTAACAATAAATCTATTCAATTTGAGTCTAGCGTCGTAATTCGCCCACTCGAGGCATTATCATTGAACTTCAGATTTACCAGGGCGGCGGTTGCCAAAACATCAGTTTGCCGAACGCGGGCTGACATAATCGAACCACCCACTCATAATAATGCACAATTTCCAAAGGGGAAGGTTAAACTCGTTTTACGAAGGTCCTTCCTGAAGATAAACTTATGCTCTTCGTTACGTAATCTTGTACTTTGACATTTTCCTAAAAAGGGTATCAATATTTGATTTATCGCGCGTGTCGTTGATCGACGATCGGGACGTGAGATACAATTATACGCTTGGTTATCACTCGGAAATCTCGTTTGCGTGACGGTGCTTTTTACTCGGTACGAGAGACGTTCGATTCGTGAGAAATCGGCGCGAGTAGTGGAAGTAGAGGCGAGATCGCTGCTTCGTGTATTAATGTGTAAGTCGATTCGCGGGTAGATCGGGGGACAAAGTAAGCAGGCAGTGCGTACACGTACATTCGGTCGACGATCGCGATCGCGTTCAGTCGACGCTGACCGCTCGGGAAAATCGGCTCGCCATCGGCTAAAACGTGTCGCGTGTCACGTGTCTTGCGATCCGCTCGTCGATTATCTTCGAAAAGGGTACACAGGTGCGTTATTGTCAAAAGTGCGAATCGTGTTTTTGTTCATCGTCATTTGTATCTTTCATTTTCATTCATCATTGAGTGATCGAAGGTTCGATTAGGGCTTCGTTGATCGATATTTCGGTGAAGTTACTCACCTTTTTAATAGTAATTACTTTAATAATCAATCAGTTTGATTATTAACACGTTGACAAAAAGTACTTCTATTGTGCACCATATTGGACTGACTGACATTTTATAAAGCTTCTGTAGAAATTTATCAGAACTAATTTTTAAGGTAGATAAGACTCATTACTATGTACAATTATCTAAAGCATTTTTTTTTACGTAACACTGAAACGTGGCAGTCTAATTGACGTCAGTTATAATTGCCTTTGCGGTGTCCTGTTTTTAAAGAAATTCAAATTGCGTTCATTCTCACGTACAGTATTGTCAGTGACAAGAAATAAGAATCGCTGATACGTACATTCTTGTAAATACTTAAAAGAGAGCTGGTACTGAATGTACGTTTACAATACAATCGATAACTACTATCTCTATCAGAATTAAGAAACATCAAGTTCAGTAGCGATTGTAATGTATTAATTGGAATTTCCTAATCTACTTCGATTGAGGAAACTTGCAGAGGAAGAGATATAAACATTGCAACAGTAATGTGCCAGTTTACTTTCTTATTCGTGTAGTAAATACGATAGAGCTGGTTATCGTAAAATGTTAGAAGTTCTTGGCAGACGTCGGGCGCGTTTCGCAATGGAATTACGTATAACGCATGTTAACGTTAATCCATGTCACGGATGACAATTTCACTGTCCAATTATTACTTCACCTCGGCCTTTGGCGATCGTAAACTTTTTTTTACAGTGCTTCTTATATTTCGCGGTCCCTTTGATCTGCTCCGTCTCTTCTCTATTTCTGCCTTTCGCAATCCCCTCTCCGTTACGAGGGAAACAGAAAATCATTATTCCGATATTTGTTATGCTTCTTTATCCAATTCTATATTTGCAATCTCAAGTGATATTTTCTGAGTGATGAGGAAATTAAGTCAAATGTAACGATCTAGAAATTAATTACTTCTCGCGTGCAGAATTCAATGATCCAGAAAATGAGACGGTATCTCTTAAAAACAGATGAAAATGTGTGTTTTTTACTTTTTTATGTTAACAGACGAACAGTTTCAACTCATGGTAGTTAGTGGAATCGAATAAAAATGATTACTGCATCGATCTTGGTTTGTATCCTTGCGTTCGCTACNATCCCCTCTCCGTTACGAGGGAAACAGAAAATCATTATTCCGATATTTGTTATGCTTCTTTATCCAATTCTATATTTGCAATCTCAAGTGATATTTTCTGAGTGATGAGGAAATTAAGTCAAATGTAACGATCTAGAAATTAATTACTTCTCGCGTGCAGAATTCAATGATCCAGAAAATGATACGGTATCTCTTAAAAACAGATGAAAATGTGTGTTTTTTATGTTAACAGACGAACACAGTTTCAACTCATGGTAGTTAGTGGAATCGAATAAAAATGATTACTGCATCGATCTTGGTTTGTATCCTTGCGTTCGCTATCAGCGGTCTGGGGAATCCGGTTCCAGAGGCGGACGGAGGATTCACTCTGAGGATCATTCATACCAATGACATGCATTCAAGGTGAACAAATGAAATTGTCGAAACAATTGTTAAACGTTATCTGGAGAAGTGTCGAACGTGTCGTTATCGCGTGCATATCTATTCAAATATATGCCTCGCTTCCAAAGCGTCTTGTTTCAGCTACCGTTGAATCACTTAAAGTATCGCTACCATATGTTCAATGCTAATTACAAACTGTCTAACGATAACGATTAGCGTTCACGGTTGAAATTTCAAATGTTAATTGCCCTAGTTGCTGGTCTTTGCATATTTAAAGCGTTCTTATCGAGTTTTTTCATTCACGTTGTAAAGACGTAATTAAGGCGTGGCAGAATGTATCAATTTCTGTATTGATTATTCACAGATTCGAGCAGACGTCGAGACTGTCGAGTGTCTGCTCGAAAAAGGAGGCGTTGGAGGGAAAATGCTACGGGGGTTTCGCTAGGATCGCGACTCTGGTCCGGCAGGCCCGAAATTCGAGCGTTCCGTGCCTTTTCTTAAACGCTGGAGATACTTACCAAGGCTCGACGTGGTTCAGCGTTTACAAATGGGAAATCGTGGCCAGATTTCTAAATATTCTCAAACCTGATGCCATAGTACGTAATATAATTGAAATCGAGCTAAGGACGGCATCGATTTCTTCTCTTTATCCATTATACTTAGTTATTATGTTAGATACATTTTGAAACTGGTTTTCTTTCTCCATAAACATCGGCCTAATCGTCACCTTGAATTAAACTTTACTGCTAGTCATTGGTATTAATTCGGGGGTTCAGCTAAACGAACGCAGCAATTAAATTCAAGGATGTAAGATGAGGTCATCGCATAATCGCGTCCTGTAATTTATTACAGAGTTTGGGGAACCACGAGTTCGACAATGGCGTGGCTGGTCTCGTGCCCTTCGTCCAGAATGCCAGCTTCCCCATAGTAACCGCCAACCTCGATCTCAGCCAGCAACCGGACTTGGCTAATACGCCACTGTTGAACAGTACAATTTTAACCGTAAATGGGACGAACCAAAGAGTCGGTGTTATCGGTTACTTAACTCCTGAAACGAAAATAATCTCCAAGACGGACAATGTAACTTTCTTAGACGAGGTGGAGAGCATTCGTAGAGAGGTGAAAACATTGAAAGAACAAGGCGTGAATATACTGATTGCCGTGGGGCACTCAGGTTTCGACGTTGATAAGAAAATCGCGAGGGAAGTGGAGGATATCGACTTGGTGATCGGTGGTCACACGAACACGTTCCTCTATACCGGCAAGCAACCGGATACGGAAGTACCCGAAGGACTCTATCCAACCGAAATAAAACAGAAGGACGGTAGGAAGGTTTACGTTGTCCAGGCTTACGCTTATACCAAGTATCTCGGGAATTTTACGGTGAACTTCGATAGTGACGGCGAGGTGACTAGTATCAGTGGAAATCCTGTGCTCGTGAACAGTAGCATTGAACAGGTAATTGGGTATTTTATAATCGACAGGGATATAAGATGTAGGATACGATTTTGGTTTTTTTGTAACAGGCGAAAGATGTTCTCGATGTGTTAGAACAAATGAGAGGTCGTATCGACGAAGTCAGTCATAAAATTGTTGGGAAGACTCGGGTTCTTCTTGACGGAGACAGTAAAGTTTGCCGACGAAAAGAGTGCAATCTCGGTAATCTAATTGCCGATGCGATGGTCGAGTACAATGTCGGGGAATTCGGCGGCACGAACGGCTGGACAGATGCCGCGATCGCTTTTCATAACGGAGGCAGCATCCGAACGTCTATCACGACGGCGAACGAATATAAAGTCACCATGGGCGACGTGCTGGCGGTGCTACCGTTCCAGAATTCTATCGTCAAAGTTTCGATGACGGGGGAAATGATTTTATCTGTGCTAGAATGGAGCGTGTTCAATCTCCGAATAAACGACACTTCAAATCTCTTCGGGGCGTTCGTACAAGTTTCTGGACTTCAGGTATAATTTTTAAATAACTATTTAATGCGATGGTTCGCCGTTAAGAACAAATTATTCCGCAGGTGGTTTATGACTTGACGCGACCAACAAACTCGAGAGTAGTTTCGGTGGAAGTGCTATGCGCTTCCTGTAGCGTTCCAATGTACAATAAACTAATGAAGAATGAAACATACACTGTACTTCTGACCGATTTTATGCAAACCGGTGGCGATGGATATGCTATGTTGAAAGATCTTAAAGCTAAAGATATTGGTGTGATTCAGTTTTCTCTCGAATCGTTTGATGTCGGTTATTTGCACTAAAATATTTTGCTCTTGTTTATACAGGTGTTACGACGGCAGATGCACTGGTGAAATATTTAGAGAGATACATGGACACTCCCGTTCATCCTGCTGTCGAGTGGAGAATTTCTTATTCGAGTGATTCGACCAAAGGATCGAATAGTGGTTCAAGTAGAATTTATGGTTCAGGACTGATGATCTTACTACCTCTAATGAGTTGGTTACTCGCAAGGTAGATCCTAGATGTCTTGGATAAATTGACTTAAATTCAGTATTTCGAAGCTTGTAATTTAGACGACAGATATTTTTAATCAATGTCTCACTTTTTTACTTCCTCAAATATACACGTTTTTTTATACATTCTGATATTTACGGAGAACGTTACAAGCGCAAGATAGCAGTTGGATCCTGAAGATGCAGTTAAAAAGGTACTTCTGTTTTACCTTCCATTACGATCATAATAAAGTTTACACATCCGGTAGATAGATATAAATATATTATTTCCATCAACGTTCACAGCAAACAAATATATTTATGATACAAATAAAAGTTCGAAAGTCATGCATTTCAGAAAATGTTAAAGTTCTAACATTAAGATCTATATTTATTAGGTAGATTTTCGTATGTATGCAAAATTTACAAAGCTTCACACGGTTTAATCACAAAATGAAGAATTATTCAGGAACACCCGTATATATTCTCACTCCATGCATATCCTTGATCTCATCCTTGAGTGCCTGCGAGCATAAAGATAAATGCAATTAAAACAAATTAATGGTACGTCGAAATTGATATAGCTGTGTTTCTTACTTCGTTAATCAGCCTATGTTGTTTGATAGTGTTCAGTCCTTTGAATTCAGGCGCGATAACGTTTATCTCAAACATTGCTCCGCATCCCCCTGCAATGATAAATTTTAAATATTTGACTCCCAGTTCTCCGGAGAATGAAAGAGACACTTCGTCCTTACCTGACGTATCGTTCACTTCGATGAGCTTGGCTTTCGGAAACTTATCCCTTAAAATTGTTATCATTTTTTGTTCAGCTTGTTTGCCAGCCAATGCGCTGTTCGGCCCGTTCCATACCCTGGATAGAAGCTGAAAAACTTTCATTTTATACATCTTTCGCATTCTTGACCGGGGTTTATTTGATTTGGAGAAAATAAAAAGACACGGGGGTATCGGGGACTTCTTCGAACAATAAATATCTAAGCGGATTCTGGCATATTAACGGGGAGAATCATAATTATCAGTCTCCCGGATATAAATTAATTTGCACGTAGGTAAACGTTATACTTAAATGTGAATGAAAACGTGTATTGCCTGTGTATACCTACCGAAATATTACGAGAATTTGACATAAACACACGCCCGAACATAGTTATTATAATAGCTAGCACCGGTTTAAACTTCGTTTGTTTCTGTGCCTTGTATCTATCGCGTGACAAATTTTTTTTCCGACGGACGAGACGAAGAGGAGATTCACGCACGTGAACGCGAATATTTCTCTTCGATCAGCTGATTTCTAGTTAAATGCCTCGTGGCGCTATCTACGTTAGTACGCACACTTGATTGAGCACAGCTGATGTCAATAAAAATATTCGGGAAGCGAAATATTCGAGAAAATAGAAGTTTTCCAAAAAGGAGTCGCTCGTTAACTGTGCATCAAGTTCCACAGTTCGATGAGTGATAGTTTTAAGAATATCTCATACTGGAATTACTATCGGTGTCGTTCTGGTATCATCGTATAAAAGTGACATTGTTCGATACGATATTTTGAGAGATGAACAACATTGAAATCGAGGATTTTTATCATCACGACTTCACGGCGGCTACAGAATGGGAAGTATTCATCGCGAGATTGGAGGAGATCATGCACGAATGGAAATTGCCCAACACGACGATCGGTCCTTGCTTAAAATCCGGTGACTTCGTCAACTGCGAATGGGACGAAAAATCAGAGAAACTTCATTTCGCTGGTTCGTTCACACTTACTGAGTTACTTCTGTGTTTAGGGAATGTAAATATACGATCTTTGCTTCTGTCGCAGATGCCGAATTTACGTTGAAACACTTCCGATTGAAATTGGATGACACAGACGTGGACAATGGTTTAGAGGAAAACGAGGAAGAGAAAGTACAATGTCATAAAGATGCATTGAATGCGTCGAACGATTTTGCTAGAATCGATGGGAATCACTTGGAGATAGCTCGGTATTATGGCATCAGAGATTTTGTGGTTTTGCAGTCCTCCAGGAAAGATTCTGTGATGGATGAGACCAAGATCAAAATTTTAGTCAGCTCGCTTGCAATTGCAGCGACTAATGCCAATTGGTAATGAAATATTCTTATGGAATATGGAATTCAATTGTACCATGATAAGATTGATTCAACTTGTACATCTTTACAGTGATATACCTACGCTGGTACAAGTACAAGAGCCATGGCAGAAAATGTATCTTGGAACCAGCATTGGGAAAGGAGTTTGTACTCACCTTGACATGGTGCATTTGAAAAAGATACCTTCACACTGCAAATACTTGACTGGTATGAAAATAATTATAAAAGTTACCAAATTAATTTGATGCTAATTCTAAGAAACATTATCAGGATTACTCGCTCTCTTTAAACAAAAAATGGGTGAAAACTGTAGTTTGAGATTGGATCCTGTGATGATATCCATTCGATTTTCTTACCTACTGAAAGATTGGACTAGTAGCACGTGGACTCAGGAACCTCCGGACTTCGATTTCATGCAGGGGGAAACGTTGGGCGTAGCCGAACTTGGGAAACTTCCTTTTGGGGCGACGTACGATCCCATCGCGTAAGGATTTTACATACCGCAATAATAAATCGATTTAATTGAGTCAGATGTATGAAATCGGTGAATCGTTACAGGGAGTTGCATTTATTTACTACGTGGCCCGAAGTCTCCGAGAACGTTATAGTCGATAGTGAAGGTTTTACGGACTTGGAACCGCAGTTGGCGCCCGAATGGTCCGTACAAGTTAAAATGGTTTCATCGCCGGCTTGCTTACTCGGCGAATACCTAACAGACTTTTTGCATCTTTGTAACAATCAAAGAACTTTGGTAGATCTGCTCGGGGACGCAGTGATTTATACCCAACAGGAAGATCAAGCGTTGAGCTCGGTCTTCAACATCTTAACGGAGTCCAAGATACCGACGATATCTACGGTCGTTAGTAAAGCGACTGCCAAGAAAAATAAGAACCAAGTCGAAGGACCGATACCGGAGGAAATATTGTTGTCTATACTTTATTTCCTCTTCCCCGACGCGGAGGAAAATTCTGTAAGTAATATTTCGTCGAATATTTAGCTGGGAAAATTTGGAAAGTAGAAATATCATGATCGATATTACAGAAAGCTCCGTACGGCGACGTGACCATATGTAACGTGGACGAGGACCAGTGGAAAGGTGTGAAAACCTGTGCAATGGACAGCTTGGTGTGGCGTTTGTCGGTCGTCGCCGCGCACTGCACGCACAATCTCGGAGGCATGACGGCGTTGGCTCAGGTGTGGTACGAGTTCGTGCAGGAAATCAGGTTCCGATGGGAGAGAAGCATTCTCATTCCTGGGTAAGTACTGCTGCTTTATTTCAATTCGATTACACGGTAAAAAATAACATACGTGAATCTTTATGTGAAAAAGTTTTATACAACGCGTTGCTATAATATTGGCAAGGCTCGTTGCCATGTCTTCTAACGTCAGTACATTTCTCCGAGAACACGTGTCGACAATCGAATTTTGATAGACGCTTGTTTATGATACAGTCTTTGGATAAAAACACATCCACCACTCATACACGTTAATCTTGACTCGTTTACTTATTGCTATGATTGTTCCGAGAGATCGCGCGGCTCGATTAGAATTCGAGACCGCACACAGTACAGGTTTACATATAAACGTGCAACTTTAGACACTATTACCTTAAAGCTGTACCTATTAACGTTCTCCTTCGCGCTGTCGCGTTATTACGTCCATTACACGGTAATATCTGTAATAACGTGGGCGTTATCTAAAATATCATATTATTATACGCGATATACGTATATCTACGTGGACGAGATAAAGTCACTGAACACGTTTGAGCAAGACCTGTACACACGTACAGTGTACAAAAAATCAAAGGGGCATGAGACCACTGGTTCTCGTCGTCGGGTTACGCGCCATGTAAATGTCCATGTCGTGGTCGGTCCAATTGTTCTCCTCGTAGTTGTTCAGGGTGTGCGTAGAGTCGGCTATGCTGTACCGACTGCCTGGTCGCGGCGGGTTTTGCTCCAGCGTGCGGTTGCACGATCTCGGTCTCTGCCTCCTCGACGAAGAGTGCGGCGGCATATGACTCGGCGAAAAATTCGCTCGCGACATTCTATCGGAAGCCGCCGCCAGAGACTGTCGAGATTGTCTCAGCTCTACGATCACAAAAAATATGTTTTCAATTACGCTGCCATCTCGTCTTGTAGACGCGTTTCTTTACCTGATCTCGTGTTGGCAAGATTCGAAGACAGGGTGTTGTTCCCGAAGTATCTCGTTGACGTGTTAGAGAAACTATGTTGGGATTGTTGGTCGACCACAGATCGATTCGACACTTTTCCATTGTAGTGCTGTCCCGCTTGAGATCTGACGTCGTCGATGCAGGAGGCTCTAGTTATCGAACCTAAATCGATAGAAATATGAAATACCTGAAGATAATATTCTGGTCTTTGCTCCCCGTACCTTGTCTATCTATGGGAAATATCCTCGGTCTCGGTATGCTCCTATTGCTATACGCCGACACTTGGTCCCATTCCTTCTGAGCGTTGTAAGCACTGAGAGTAGCCATCGATGACAGGGGGCCACCGGGGCTGGGCGTCGGGCCCACGTTAGAGCAGCAATTAACAGGCAATCCACTGATCGGTCCTCCCATTTTCGTTTGATCTATACTGTGAAGCGTGTGGAGCTTCCTGGCCCTTCGTCGATTCGCTACGATGAATATTATCACCGCGACGACGATCGTCGCACAGATCGCTGCGCTGGCAGCTATAGTGATCTTGTCCATGTTGGACGTAGGCGAATTCTCTGTCCTCACTTCTTTGCACTGGTTGTAAGGTACGTTCGCCGGAGTAATGTTAGTTTCTTCCAATGATACTACGCAAACTACGATACATTCCTGAAAGCAGAAGAGAACGTATTAATTGGTGATTAGAATATGCGATCGAATTTTAAATGGTAAAAATTGACATACCTGCGAAGGGACGTTCTTAATTTTGAACTCCCGTTCGCTGGCTTCGAGAGGCGGCGCTTGTTTGAAACTGGAGTCTCCGAACAATCTGTAGATCACTTTGAAGCCTAAGATATTAGTCGTCTCCGTGTCCCAGTATATGATCACGGCATTGTCCTGTCTCAATACGTCCTTCACTACGATTTCCTTATCGCTGGATTTCGATTTGTAAAGCGGCGAGCCGAGCACCAACGGTGGTCTCGGCTGGTGCTGTTGCAAATGCTCTTGAGTGTGTTTAGGCGGAGTCAACGTGGTCCTCATTATTACTACGTTTCCTGTTCGCGCCGCGGTCGGCCTGTTAGCGATGGTCCTCGCTGTAGTAGAAACTGGTGGCTCGGTTTTTTGAAGCTCCGTCGTGGAAGACGCGAGCGTCGTGCTCGACACGGTCGTCGTTGCGGTCACGGTCGTGGTGCTCGGAGATTTGGTCGTTAGATTGTACTTGATGATCACGGGACTCGCGCCCGTAGGTTCTCTCGTATCGACGCTCTCCACCGTCCCGATTCCAATTATTTCCGGCGTCCTCTCGCACGACATTTCTAAAAAAAAAAGGAATATCAGTTAAGATTTTAACAAAGTAAGTAGAACGATTAATGTAGAAATTTCGTCGTCACCTTCGGGATCGATGTTGTAAAAGCTCTTCTCTTGCAACTTCTGCGGGCTCCCGCAGAATTGCGGCTTGCGTTCTCGGCTGGTGACTTGCAAGTCTCTGGTTTTTATCCAGTCGACGATCCAGCGGAGTCTGCAATCGCAGACGAGGAACCGGCCTCCCAAGCTCAGACCTCTGAGCGTCCCGTTCAGTCGAGCCAAGGCCTCCTCCGGGACAGTCGACAAAGGGTTCCCGTCGATCGCCAGCAGAGTTATCGACGGGTTCTTTTCAAACGCGTTCACCGGCAGCTCCGTGATCAAATTGAATCCGATATCCAGCACCTAAATGGAAACCGATTACTATCTCCAGACTTCATGCATAATTATCTCGATATTCGAGGTAGAGGCTCACCCTGAGATCTTGAACGCTGTTGATGGCAGCCGTTGGAAAATCCGGAATGAGATTGTTCAACAGGCTTAACGAGCTCAACGTGTTCTTAATTCCATAAAAAGCGTCCGATCCAATGTTCTGAATTAAATTGCGCTCGAGGTTTAATCCAGTCAGCGACTCGAGCCCCTCGAAGGCCTTCGCTGCCGCGGACCCGGGCAATTCTCTAATACTGTTCTGGGATAAGTCGAGAAAGGCCAGCGTCTTGAGACCCCGGAGCGCTTCCGGTACCTTCTTCTGCCTGGTGCCCTTCAAGTTCAAATTCTTCAGCGACCTCTCCAGCCCACGGAATGACCCCGAGGCTAAGGTCACCTCGTTGTCGGAGAGTTTCAGGGTCACCAGCTTCAGCCCTGCGAATGCGTTGTCGTTCACCCTCGTTATCTTGTTCATGGACAAATCCAGCACGGTGAGGTTCCTCAGCGTCTTGAGGACCGTCGCGGGCACTTCCGTCAGCTCGTTATCCTTCAGGTTCAGGCTCTTCAGAGAGTTCTCCTGCCCTTTAAGCGCTTCCGGCTCGATAGTTTTGATCCGACATCCGGACAATTGCATGTTATTGATCTTAACCGAGGCGAACGAGCCGTTCTTCAGGGCTCCCACGGTGCTGTTGTTCACGTAGAACAGGTCCATCGTGAGTTTGGACGCGTGTCGTCGCACCGCGTTCAGCAGCTGCTCGTAGTCGACGATGTCGCATTGCACGGACAACTCCCTGGCCAAATTGTAATCGCAGATGCAGGAGCTCTCCAGCTCGGGCACGTGTTGCGCCCATGGGCAACTGGACGTTCCTGCCACGTTAGATACAGCGGTTGCGCTTACGAGAAGCAGGAACACCGGATTTATATCTGAAAATGGAATTCGGTCCTGCATTCGATGATGTAATCAGTGAGAAACTTAGAAACTCTGTCTCTCTCGCGCGGGCACTGTTAGAAAGAGAGAGAACACACGAGCTATCGTCCTCTCTCTCGGCTGCTTGTCTACATTTTTTACGTATACATGCTTTCTTCGATGCTCTAAGATGAGAAATGTAGGTCTTCGGTCTTTTTGATTAATAAAATGTGAGAGGTCGAGGGTACGGGGTTGAGATCGAACGGTTATAGAGAAGCGTGACGTATAGGCAGAAGTAAAGTTGTCCAGCCCAAACGAACCGCAACGAACCAAGGTCCATGGCTGAACCCGTTACGAGTCAATGGCCGGAGTAAACGCATGTCCTCGCCTCGATGAATTCTATCGATGGCAGTCGACCAACGGTGTACAAATTCCTACCCACATCGCATACATATTATTTTTATTCCGACTCTCGTGAATTAACTTAGTCACCGATTCCTTTCGATTCCCCGAGTACCATAATTTGACATGAAAGTCGATCGCGGGCCAAAATCGAAGTTTCCCTCGACGATTTCTTTTGTACTTTCCAATATGTCTCTGGAAACGAGTAATTCGACTGATTCGCATGTTTTTCCGCGGAGAAAACCGAGCATTTTCTTGGTCTTAATTAAGCGCACGCATCGGAGTGATCGAAACGGATATGAAATTCCGAATCGATTACGTGCGATTAATTAATCTCCAGCCTGGCACGTTATATTAACCGTACCGTGCAATTGCGCACCCGTGTGCATCCGTGAAAATGTTCTCCGTGCAATTTGCTTTTACGCGGCCTCGTGCCAGCCGCTTCCGGATTAAAATAGTGCGTGACTCTTAATTGCCCTGCCGTAACCAGAAAATCGTTATGATCCAATCTCGGGTCACGGGATTTTGTAGAACGTCTTATCTATACTTGATTAACTCTAAAACGTTCCGGAAGTCGGTTGGAATGCGTCGAATTTTTAGAGCGGAGTCTTATTACGGTGGGAGGAAAAAGAATAAGGACAGATTGNAACTTAGAAACTCTGTCTCTCTCGCGCGGGCACTGTTAGAAAGAGAGAGAGAACACACGAGCTGTCGTCCTCTCTCTCGGCTGCTTGTCTACATTTTTTACGTATACATGGTTTCTTCGATGCTCTAAGGTGAGAAATGTAGGTCTTCGGTCTTTTTGATTAATAAAATGTGAGAGGTCGAGGGTACGGGGTTGAGATCGAACGGTTATAGAGAAGCGTGACGTATAGGCAGAAGTAAAGTTGTCCAGCCCAAACGAACCGCAACGAACCAAGGTCCATGGCTGAACCCGTTACGAGTCAATGGCCGGAGTAAACGCATGTCCTCGCCTCGATGAATTCTATCGATGGCAGTCGACCAACGGTGTACAAATTCCTACCCACATCGCATACATATTATTTTTATTCCGACTCTCGTGAATTAACTTAGTCACCGATTCCTTTCGATTCCCCGAGTACCATAATTTGACATGAAAGTCGATCGCGGGCCAAAATCGAAGTTTCCCTCGACGATTTCTTTTGTACTTTCCAATATGTCTCTGGAAACGAGTAATTCGACTGATTCGCATGTTTTTCCGCGGAGAAAACCGAGCATTTTCTTGGTCTTAATTAAGCGCACGCATCGGAGTGATCGAAACGGATATGAAATTCCGAATCGATTACGTGCGATTAATTAATCTCCAGCCTGGCACGTTATATTAACCGTACCGTGCAATTGCGCACCCGTGTGCATCCGTGAAAATGTTCTCCGTGCAATTTGCTTTTACGCGGCCTCGTGCCAGCCGCTTCCGGATTAAAATAGTGCGTGACTCTTAATTGCCCTGCCGTAACCAGAAAATCGTTATGATCCNGTTTTGATCCGACATCCGGACAATTGCATGTTATTGATCTTAACCGAGGCGAACGAGCCGTTCTTCAGGGCTCCCACGGTGCTGTTGTTCACGTAGAACAGGTCCATCGTGAGTTTGGACGCGTGTCGTCGCACCGCGTTCAGCAGCTGCTCGTAGTCGACGATGTCGCATTGCACGGACAACTCCCTGGCCAAATTGTAATCGCAGATGCAGGAGCTCTCCAGCTCGGGCACGTGTTGCGCCCATGGGCAACTGGACGTTCCTGCCACGTTAGATACAGCGGTTGCGCTTACGAGAAGCAGGAACACCGGATTTATATCTGAAAATGGAATTCGGTCCTGCATTCGATGATGTAATCAGTGAGAAACTTAGAAACTCTGTCTCTCTCGCGCGGGCACTGTTAGAAAGAGAGAGAACACACGAGCTATCGTCCTCTCTCTCGGCTGCTTGTCTACATTTTTTACGTATACATGCTTTCTTCGATGCTCTAAGATGAGAAATGTAGGTCTTCGGTCTTTTTGATTAATAAAATGTGAGAGGTCGAGGGTACGGGGTTGAGATCGAACGGTTATAGAGAAGCGTGACGTATAGGCAGAAGTAAAGTTGTCCAGCCCAAACGAACCGCAACGAACCAAGGTCCATGGCTGAACCCGTTACGAGTCAATGGCCGGAGTAAACGCATGTCCTCGCCTCGATGAATTCTATCGATGGCAGTCGACCAACGGTGTACAAATTCCTACCCACATCGCATACATATTATTTTTATTCCGACTCTCGTGAATTAACTTAGTCACCGATTCCTTTCGATTCCCCGAGTACCATAATTTGACATGAAAGTCGATCGCGGGCCAAAATCGAAGTTTCCCTCGACGATTTCTTTTGTACTTTCCAATATGTCTCTGGAAACGAGTAATTCGACTGATTCGCATGTTTTTCCACGGAGAAAACCGAGCATTTTCTTGGTCTTAATTAAGCGCACGCATCGGAGTGATCGAAACGGATATGAAATTCCGAATCGATTACGTGCGATTAATTAATCTCCAGCCTGGCACGTTATATTAACCGTACCGTGCAATTGCGCACCCGTGTGCATCCGTGAAAATGTTCTCCGTGCAATTTGCTTTTACGCGGCCTCGTGCCAGCCGCTTCCGGATTAAAATAGTGCGTGACTCTTAATTGCCCTGCCGTAACCAGAAAATCGTTATGATCCAATCTCGGGTCACGGGATTTTGTAGAACGTCTTATCTATACTTGATTAACTCTAAAAACGTCCCGGAAGTCGGTTGGAATGCGTCGAATTTTTAGAGCGGAGTCTTATTACGGTGGGAGGAAAAAGAATAAGGACAGATTGGAATACTTAATTAATTAATGCGCTCGTCACGGCTTTGGATCTTGGAACACTTGTTAATGAGAGCACAGGAGCGCGCACGCCATTACCGTGCCATTATCGTCGGCTACGATCTATGTATATGGTCCAGTCAATTTCCTCGATAATTATCAACGATTGTCACGAGTTCGTTAAAAATCCATACGATTCCGTAATAACACGTGTGTCTGAAACCGATGTGTCCACGAGATACCCCGTCCCATAAAATAGCGGCTTCGATCGGACGTAATTAACTTAATTGTCAAGCTCATTATTAGCAAATCTCGTACACGATATCTCTCGTTATCAGACTGTGACAGATCGCATGCACAGACACGAATTCTTGCCGAAGACCTCGTCCCCGGGATCCCGTCGAAATCTCCAAGAGGACTTTACGCAATCTAGAAAACTTTGTTTCGCATTAGCCGAGGAAAGTCATCTGGTGAAAGTAATTTAGTATTACGCGAAATCCGTCTGAGATCATTGGTACGGCATTCCATCGGCCAGGCACTCGTCCGGCTGACTGGTTGACCTTTCGTCGAAGAATAGAGTCGCGATGAAACGTTATGTGTTTTCGAAACGACGATTACTTATTCCACGACCGAGATCGTTCCTCGCCGCGAATGAACCTGACATTGGCGACCGCCGATACGGTTGTTACGAGACGAGGCAGCCTTTTCAAAGACGTTTTTGTCAATTGGTTTACGCGCGGCTCGCGTTACGCGCAAACTGCTTTGTTATTTCATTCATCCGGCACCGATATTGGGAAAATATCCAGGAGGCACGTGGCGGCGGTTCGTGCGTTAGTCAGCCACGGGAATTCGCGCCTTTCACTTTCGTTCTCTTTCGATTTTCCGTCCTGCTCCCGTGCACGAAATATCGGTGGCCAACGTTTATTAACGAAGATTTATTCGAGATAAAACCGCGGTTTAGAGCCGCGGCCAATAGCGATTGGCCGGGGCCCAGTGTCAATGTTTATCGCGGATTAACAGTCGGTTCTCACGGTGTCTACGTCCCATATTTTTTTCGAAAGGCCTCGCATGCATTTACGACACGTACGCGCGTAATTCTATTATTTTTCCGCCACTCGTTTGATTTAATCTCGTTTCCCCGGGACTCAGACCCGTTCCGACTTTAGCCATTCTCACATGGGAAGGTCCCCCGATAGATTCTTAGGTTTATCTTCGGTGCCGAACGAGTGCCACGCGAATCGTCCTTGGAACGAATTAATTTTCGTTTGCCTCTGTCCATTGTCTTAACCCTTTCGGTGTGGGTGCCGGATACATCCGACATCTATCTAATGACCGAGCGTCTACAGTTAATAAGGTACTTTCGGTACGGGACTTCGTACAGCGGGAATGTCAGAGCGATCGTACCGAGAAGGGTTGAGGCACGTGCATAGAAAGCTTCTCTCAGAAAATTGAATTTGTTTCAAGCAATAATTCTCATTGAGAGACGAAGCTTTCGTGGACGGTACAATTCTGGGAGTGTTAAAACTGAAGCAGGAAGCGGATCGTAAAGGTGAAAATTGAAATGCTCCCATGCAAGTGCAGAGAGGCACCTTTGTTGCGTACAACTTTTCTCACGTGTCATTCATTTTCGCCGGTTGTGAAAGCAGAAAAGAACAAATTCTCGAGTGTTACACATATTTCTTGCGACTATTACATATTCTCTCCCCCGCCTTCCGTTTCCTCTCTCACGACGAGACCCGAGAGAAAATTCAGCTAAGAAGACGCCTAACGAACAGTTGTACCGATTTCCGAGAGGAACGAGAGCCGATATCGGCCCGTGTCACGCCCAAAGAAAAGTCTTCGTTTTACCGTGACGCGTTTGCGAGATGGAGCGGGTTAACAGTACTTGGACGGTCGGTTTCGCATACTGTTCCAGCTTGTAACGCGAACCGTTACAAGAATATGGAAAGTCCGATCGCGAACATCCGTTTACCGTTCGGTCGCAAAAAAAATCTGTGAAATTCGCTGGAAACCTTTAATTAACGGTGTGTCCTTTCCCTTTTTCCTCTGGCCTGGATAAGAGCGAACGTGTCGCGAGCGAAGTGTCGCAATTATCGAATCGGTTTCGTAATGCGGTAATTACGTTCCGTGTGTAGAAAAGTAGAAAAAAAAAAGACACGTTTCTTCGGATGCACTGGCGAGGCAGGCAGGATATTACCGGCGACGCAACCATTCTTGTCACCGGTATCCCATTGGTTCCGCTTGTCTCCGGACGGCAATCGCTCATTCAAGAAATCAAACGCGTTAAGTTTCTCAACGAGCGCGAACTGCGTAACGTAATATCGAAAGCGGTTCCGACGTTACTCTCGAACGAAGACACCGCGTTCGACGGGACAGTTAATAGAGACGCGACGAAATTACTTTCATCGCTTTCTTCGTAACCGAAGTCCGTTCGATAACTTCTATTCGATTTTCGTTATAGATTCACGCCGAGGCGAGGGCCTGTCGGTCGTACGTCGTGAGAAATCGTCGAACGCGTAGACGCGGTACAATGGACGGCCGAACGCGAAGGGAAAATAACTGATTGTGAGGAGGGACAATAACTAGGAAACGTAGGATCGTCGTTCTAATTACCGAGGGATTCAAAAAACTGTCGTAATCGGCTTAGCCGGCGGTGGAGTCGCTTCTGTAACTGTGATTCTTCTCGGCCAAGACGCTCGTTTCTAATTACGTTTCTGTTCCCGCGTTTCTCCACCATAGAGTGGTTCCACGCGTTACATAAACGCGCTCGCGATCAACGTTAACAACGATTAAATTGTTACGCCTGTGTTGCGTGTCGCGTTTAACTTTGAGGTAGTAGTCCAGCTACATTCGTACTCAAAAGATTCTACCCTATATACGCTAGCTCGCTTCTGCCGTTTCTCATACGGTCAGAGATTTTTCAGCGCCTATGCACACATTTACCAAGAATCATGTATGTATACACTAATCCTAATACAGTATCGAGAGCGTGGAAGTTTGGGTACGATGGCATGAGACAGAGCACGTCGAAGAAGCAAGAGGACAAGTATTTAATTCTTAAACGGCTGAGATTATTCATCTTCTAAATACAGTTTTAAATACACAAAGGGATTCCGTGTAAAGTGTCAAAACTTTAATGACTGATGTCTCCTAAACTGTACGGCTAAGCTTCTTAAAATTGTAGCTATTGGTAGATGTAGTAAAATCGTAAGAAGAGTCTTTTACTGGACTACTACCTTTAAACGCGATAGAAAATTGATTGACGGTGTAAATTGATTAACGATTAATTCTTGATTTGTGAATCTGTACGATAGGCAATCTCGGACGGTCGATCGGTGAGTTTTTATCGTTCGGTCGATCGACGGAGACCAAATGCGCCCGCAATTACGGCACCGGTCCCAGGACGGAAGTTAAGAAGCGGTTCCGGAAATGAGAGCTGCGACGCTCGCGCTAAACTCAGTTTCCCTCGACCTTTCTGGGATGTGGGTTAGCGTGCGCATAACGACTCTTAGTCCGGCTCGTTACAAACGTTTGCTAAATTATCTCGGACAAAAATTCCCGAGCCCTGACCGACAGGTTTCTAAAATCGTTTCCTCGATCCCCGGTCGGAACCGTCGTTCCACGGTTTATTCACCCGTTTCAGGGTTTCGCGGCGTAAAAGAGAAATCCCTCGTTTATTAACATTCACTTCTGCGGTTTATTTTCCCAAGTATGCGAAAAACTCGACCACGGAACGATCCCGCGCGCACCGCTGCACCGCCGCGTACACCTTTCTCTGTGTTGAAATCCGTTCGCCACCGCGCGCGATTCCAGGCCTAAGTAAGTATCCGCCGATGGAATCGCGTTCGAAACGGGCCCGGAATCCCCGCGTGCTCCACGCCCGCTCCTCGCGTTTCCTTCCGAACCCGCGGACGAGTGAAAGACGCGGGATAAACGGAGCGCATTACGCTCGAAACCGCAAACGAAACTCGATCTCTTTCAGTGGACCGAACCGTGACTTTTTTTCAATACAGTTCCGCGACAATTCCAATTGTCCTGTCTCAATGTCAATACCGCTTAATCGTACTTTTTGCTCGTTTTATCGACTCGGTTACGTGGTCGCCGGAGATTTCAATGCGTTCGCACGCGTTGCCTCGGGCTGGTTAATTAATATCGAACTCCAAAGGAACGGAGCGGGTAATAGAATAAAAAGGAATCGAGGCACGAGAACACTATGGTCGGATGGTCATGGCGAGCAGGCAACTGGGCAAGCGAGCCAGCTATCGCCACGGTTGTTGGACTTTGCACAAGGAAATTGTAGAAATTTCTTGGTAATAGCCGCCGGAATTAGCCTCCGATTTTTGCACCGTTTAAACTAATCCGCAACAGAACGTTCCTTTTTTAACGGCATTCCCGATTGCCGTGCCGTTTCGTGTGGCCTCGCGAAATTCGCGTGGTTTCGCGGCGGACCCTCTAATGGGCCGAGTCCGTACTCTTACATACCAGCGTACGTCCGTGTACACTCGGACGTTTAAGTATGTTGGTTCCTCGTAGTATGTACATGGTTCAAGGTCGGCCAGTGCACGCCGAAGACGCGATACGATATGCCCATGATGTGTGTGCGTAGGTGCATTCACCCTTTGGAACTCGCTGCTATTATACGATACGGCTATACCTGGCCAAGGGATAACGCCGAGCCAACAGCCTTCTACCGTTTCAGTAATTCACGGTGCTGACTTTTCACGTCCGAACGGCTAAACCTGGACCACGACCACGCGATCGAAGATAAAAGGTGTACGTCGTTTTAACGGGGCAGAGTCAGGGTGACGGTCGCCCCGGTCCTAGGATTTTTTTAAATAAAAACGAACGGGTGAAAAATGAGATGATCACTTACACATATTTGTCAGCATTGGTTCACAGCCAATTCTGGCCCATGACGCGTCCGGGCCAGCCTGCTGAGATCGGTTTCCGACACAGTTTCGAAGTAATAAAAAGCCTGATGAAAAACGAAGAGCGAAGTCGAGTTTGTAACGGCGCGTGGAATCCGGCCGGGCCACCTGTTGTCGACTTCCTCCCGAAACCGAGGCAGCGTTCCGAGTTATCCGATTATCAGACAGTTTCCACGTAGACCGCGCGAACGAATCTTGCGAGTCCCTCGGGACCGACGAGGAATACGCGCGTGAACCACGAAGACACGTTTAGTACTGGAGAACCGTTAAGTTCGTCTCGGTGGCATCGGCATCACGGTCTTCGACTAGACTGCAAGAATTCGCCGCTGTTCGACCCCCTCTAGTACCTGTCCCTCTTTCTCTCTCTTTCTCTCGGTCTCTTCCTCTTCCTCTGTCCCTCGCGAGCGGCGCGGACCAAGTCCAGAGGTAGGGTAGGATAAACCCACCGGCGACTTTGGATCACGAGCCTTCCATCCTCGTTTCTTCCTTCGACCGTGAACTACCGAACCACTGTCCCGATTCTCGCTCCGCTTCCTCGACCAATCGCGCGACGCGTTATCAGAGAAATCGCGACGAAAATTCATTTTTGTCCCCCGATCGATTGTTACTTTTCACATGGCAAATGTTTTCCTTTTTCAGGGTCAGCCCGGGCTTTCCGGACTCCGTGCGGACGTGCATATTGCACCAGAAGCTTCAGATGATGAACTGTTGCATCGAGAAGAAGAAGGCGCGGGAGGAATTGGCCCACAAGTCTCTGAGCTTAGACACGGACGACTTCGAGACAGGTAGAAATCGCGTTCGTCGTTTTATACTGGAGATCTTGCATTTCTCGCGTTGACTTCAGCAGAATCGGAAGAAGAGGAGTTTTTCGAGTGCACCAGCGAGGAACCAACTAACGAGGACGAGTCGGCGACAAGGACACAGCTGAAAGCGAAACATCTATTGTGGAACAAGCCTGCAGGAAGATTAGCCAAACATCCTTCGCTGAAGTAAAGATCTACGGAACCATTTTTTCTATTACGATTTGCCCGCCGCGTTCTTATTCGTTAATCGATTGGTTCAGGTTGATCCAGACTGGTGACCCTCTTTATTTACCTGTGACGCAAGACCCTGTGCCGAAGACGGAGGACCAACTCGAGGAGGACGCTCAGGTGATGATGCAGCTCGGGACCGATAAACACGCTTCGGAAATGAGAGCCAGATTGATGAGCGCCTCGCTGTTGTCCGACATGGAGTCTTTCAAGGTAACATACGAGATATAATACATTCATACTTATATAATGAATACATTCACTTTCGACTATATTTGCTAAAGAATCTTTCTGTTTCATAGGCGGCGAACCCTGGAGCAGTTTTGGAAGATTTTATTCGCTGGTATTCCCCGAGAGATTGGATCGAGGACGACGGAACGGACGAGTGGGGCCAGTCTACAGGTCCTCTATTAACATTTTCGTCCACCGTGTAAACCGACGTTATAAATGATATATCGTTGACGCAGGGCATCTATCCGCGAGAATGTTGATTCCCAATAATCCGTGGTCCTCGACCTGGGGCTCGGCTCAACCCGTGCCCGCGCACCGACAGAAACGGTTGTTCGACGACACGAGGGAAGCCGAGAAAGCTCTCCATTTCTTGAGCTCGAAACGAATAGGGCAGATCGCTCAGCTCCTCTTGCCGGTGTTGACTCACGCGTCGCTTTACACTTTGAGCGAACAGAAGCAAGACGCTTTACCAAATATAAACGACGTTGCTCTCAGCATACTGAATAAACTGCAGTACGCTACCAAGCCCATTCACCAGAAACTGCATATATACGAGGTAATTTTAAATTGAAGGAAGATATCGTTCGTCTATACCGTATGCTACGAATGCGAATTTATTTTAGGAAATAATTCGAGACATAGAAGGCGTGGAGGCCCTCGTGGCGCAAGTGAATTCCTTGCAACATAAATTGGGTAGAAACGTCGACTCGAAAGAGTTTACTTCGTTTCTCATTCAGTTGATGCGAGGCAAAGAAGTCGATGTGCCAGGTGGATCCAGAGGAGACATCGGCTCCCGCATCACGACGATGTTCAGAGACGCCCAAATAGTACGCAAGAATATTTCTATTCGAATGCATCCGTTCGCAGGAACGTTTCGTTAACGATTCGATCGCTCACAGGCTGCTCTCGCGATGACTTCCCTAAACAGCAACTCGGATGTAGACAGCAATGGTGACAGTAAGGTGAAAACCTTTCCGGAAGCTTGTTGCAAAGAATTTATTTTACGTGTCATAACGCCGAGGCCATCGCCAACTTCCACGCCTACGCCGCAACGAATGTACGCGTGTCTAAAACGAGATGAGATCCGCCTCGCTGGATTCTTCTCGGAAGATACAGTATTCCTATAGTGCACTTCGACGGCACCGCTTGGACTTATCAAATAGGTATGATGAATTATAATCATTCGATATTGGAAGGAACATTTTATTCATTAGTAAAAAGAATACAAATATCGTAATAAGAAAATTATTGTAATATTCTCAGAAAATCTATTTTAATAGAAATATTTTTTTTTCCAGTTTCGGAGGAGAAAAGAGAAAGTCGCGCACCACGTAATCCAATTCTTCGAGCGCTAGTTGAGCATGCAGACGTAGGACCGGGTCTTCGTCGCTGTCCCGCAGATGTTTCAGGCCGCGATACAGATCGACCAGGTCCTTGCCCAGACTCGTTAACGTGTCCCTTCCTAAGCCGCGAAGTAACAAGGTGCTGACCATCACCGCGGCTCGTCGACACTCGGGGGCCTTGTCCGTTTTCACGATGCATCCGATGCAGTAAATCACCTAAACACATTTTTAGGTATATAAATAATAATAATAATAAATGTATAATTTTTGTACATGCAAATATATGTACCTCAATGAGCGCGTCTCCTAATCGAAAGCCTAGCACTTTGCACAGTTCGCCTAAACAGGAGAGGCTAGACGCACGTACCAACGGGTCTGGGTCCCGCGCAGCACATAGGCATCCGTTTATCAGAATATTTTTATAAGCCGATGCCATTTCACCTGTCGGAGTAAGTGTAGAAATTAAAATTGTCATGAAACCGGGTCTCTGAAGACGCACCCAAAGATCTGGTCACTTTTACGATTATCTCTCCTAATTTTATTCGAGTTTCCGTCGCTATTTCTCCGGCCGACACGCGTTCCGATATATTAATGTACTCGTGTACCAATACTTCGATGATCACTTGTGGATACGAACTGGCCAAAGCGCATAATCCGTTGATTGCTGCCAGATATATAAAAGAATCTTCGTGTTTCAAATTACTCTATAAAAGAGACAACATTGAAGGTCTGTGAATTAAACCAGAGTAGAGTTTTAAGTTCTGCTTTTTACCAACTTTAAATAATTCTAAGACGACCGCTTTTCTAGCGACGATACACGGGTCCATGGTTTCGATCAGTTTGGTGAGAGTTATGAGCCCGTGCGCGCGTACAGGTAGCAATGGATCCGCGAGGTCTTTCAGCGCTTCTTCGAACTTGTCCGTCTCACGTTTGCGGCTCACCGATAAATCCTGATAATTCCTCTGCTCCGATTTGNGTGAATTAAACCAGAGTAGAGTTTTAAGTTCTGCTTTTTACCAACTTTAAATAATTCTAAGACGACCGCTTTTCTAGCGACGATACACGGGTCCATGGTTTCGATCAGTTTGGTGAGAGTTATGAGCCCGTGCGCGCGTACAGGTAGCAATGAATCCGCGAGGTCTTTCAGCGCTTCTTCGAACTTGTCCGTCTCACGTTTGCGGCTCACCGATAAATCCTGATAATTCCTCTGCTCCGATTTCCCACGGGTTTCGATCAGTTCTGTGCATTCTCGCGTCAACGACGACAAATGCGAGGGCATGTCTGTACGAGCGCAGCACTCTTTCAAGAATTTGACGAAATCAGTGAACGCTGCCCATTCCAAGGGCTCCTTCCTCTCTTTTATAATCATTTTTACTAACATTAAACTGACGTAGAGAATTTCACTGTCATCGTCGGACGAATTCTGTCCTTTACGTGTCTCGATGTACCGGGTGAATAATGTTCTTATGAACGAGCATATCGGTTGCGGATTCTTGATTTGTGCTTCTTGCACGCTGGATACGTTTGCTAGACTGGACAACAGTTTCATGGCTGTCAGGCGGTCCTCGATCTTTTCTATTCGATCCTCTGGAGTTTCTAGTAGAGTTTCAGACTCGTCTTTGCGATCCGTTGTTATAGCGAGGGACAAAAATGTTAACAAGTAGAAAAATAATCCGTTCGATAACGTGTCTGACTTGGATGTTAGTTCGAACAAACTGTCCGCAAATTCGTCGCGTTTTAAGGTCGTATCTGTTCCTATGATTTCGATCCTACCGGTTGATCCCAATCTCGTTTCCAAACGATTACCGAAGTTGTCGAACGAATTATGTCCGAGATATGCGGCATAGAGATCGTTCCTGAAGGATTCTTCGTGTAAAAGTCGTAAGAGGAGTTGTTTGATTTTATGTTTTAACACGCAAACGCTCGTTCTGACTCCGTTCCATAGGGAGAACAGAGGAAGAGACACGTACAATAAAAGTTTACAAGGCAACTGCTTGAATTTCGCTTCCACCGTTACAAAGCATTTCGTTAAATTCTCGATGCATCTCTCTACTTCGTCCTCGTTTCCTACCGAGGTAGCCAACAGCGGATGGCAAATAACTTGCAAAATGTGTTCCTGATAAACGTCAGGATCGTGTTCGTAAAGAGTAGTAATGCAGCAGTTTGCTATCATCGTAGAATGCTTGATTCGTGTTGATTCTAAAAGATTCAATAACTGAAACAAATGTAATGGGTTTAGACATTTAGAATAAAGACAATTGTTCTAGTGCGTGAATGGTCAGTTTAATGAGATAAATACTTGCGGGCATATAGACTTGTAATAATTTTCAGGATCATTTCCGTGCGAAGTAACAATTAATCGGAAAACAGTGTCCAACTTATTCCAGTGTTCTCCAAGATCCAAGATATCGTCGCATACCGCATTTAGGATCGAAACAATTCCGTTTGGTTGTTTAAGCAGTTCCACCAGGTATTTACGAGTTATACGTTGAAGCCATTTCGGTGCTTCCTTAACACCGAGGATCACCATCAATTCTTTCATACTCGTCGACGTAGGACAGTTCTCTAACAGTTCGCGAAGCAAACGCTCAAAGTGTTCCTGATCTCTTTTCAATTTCTCGTATAATTCCGTTGTCATCGTAAACTTTCTATCATTGCTTATATCCGTTTGTCCAGCCGACGCACTCTCCGCAGATGGTTTCATCAATGGACAATGACTTAGTTGTAATAATGCAGCGAACAACGAGCCTAGCTGAGCGAGTATTGCAGGGCGTAATGTGAAATGAGTATACAACTCCATAAGGGAATTGACAGTAAATCGTAGTCTCCTGTATTTCTAAAGTGAATTGATCATTGTTTTTTGGTTTAAATCATATTTAAAGGGTAGTCGCGTTAAATGAAATCCATACTTGTAAGTCAAGGAGTCTTTCTTCCTGTATTAGAATGGCTTTAGGACAGAGTTTAACCATGTCTATCCCAACACCAGGTAAAAGATTAGGTAATATTCCCATGGCTGTTATTAATTCTATACAGATCTTTAAACTGTGAAATTCCTTAACGCTAATCAAGGTTTCCTCGCCCGACGAATCGGGCACTTCCAGAGCTTGTAAAACACGTACGACTGTACGTATGTATCGATATCTACAAAGATCAGTCGGTGTAATGCATTTTTGCAAATTCTTGGATAATGTAAGGGAAACGTTTCATCAGCAAAATAATGTTACCTAGTATCGAGGGCCAGATCTCCATCTTCGCTGTCATTTATTACGAACTGTTCATCGGTTTTCGTCAACATAGGCTGTACTTTCTCTAAAATTTGTTGTAGCCTGTCATTGAAATCTTTGACTTCTGCAATAATACGATCATAAAGATTGTGTAATATTTTTATTTCATGTATGATTACTATGTATTATATCGTACCATTCTCAGTTTTGTCAACTGTTGTTAAGTGAGTTAATATTTCATGATAATCCATCGTTTCTCGTTTTATCTCTGGATTCAGAACATGGATATCATCGATCTAATGAATAGCAGTAAGGTTGCGTAAGGTAATAAATACATACATTCAATTTTATACCAATTATATTTATTTAAAAGTTATATCTTGTGTATTTCACACTGTGTAAATACAAATTAGCTGTCAATTTACTTGCGGGCATATAGACTTGTAATAATTTTCAGGATCATTTCCGTGCGAAGTAACAATTAATCGGAAAACAGTGTCCAACTTATTCCAGTGTTCTCCAAGATCCAAGATATCGTCGCATACCGCATTTAGGATCGAAACAATTCCGTTTGGTTGTTTAAGCAGTTCCACCAGGTATTTACGAGTTATACGTTGAAGCCATTTCGGTGCTTCCTTAACACCGAGGATCACCATCAATTCTTTCATACTCGTCGACGTAGGACAGTTCTCTAACAGTTCGCGAAGCAAACGCTCAAAGTGTTCCTGATCTCTTTTCAATTTCTCGTATAATTCCGTTGTCATCGTAAACTTTCTATCATTGCTTATATCCGTTTGTCCAGCCGACGCACTCTCCGCAGATGGTTTCATCAATGGACAATGACTTAGTTGTAATAATGCAGCGAACAACGAGCCTAGCTGAGCGAGTATTGCAGGGCGTAATGTGAAATGAGTATACAACTCCATAAGGGAATTGACAGTAAATCGTAGTCTCCTGTATTTCTAAAGTGAATTGATCATTGTTTTTTGGTTTAAATCATATTTAAAGGGTAGTCGCGTTAAATGAAATCCATACTTGTAAGTCAAGGAGTCTTTCTTCCTGTATTAGAATGGCTTTAGGACAGAGTTTAACCATGTCTATCCCAACACCAGGTAAAAGATTAGGTAATATTCCCATGGCTGTTATTAATTCTATACAGATCTTTAAACTGTGAAATTCCTTAACGCTAATCAAGGTTTCCTCGCCCGACGAATCGGGCACTTCCAGAGCTTGTAAAACACGTACGACTGTACGTATGTATCGATATCTACAAAGATCAGTCGGTGTAATGCATTTTTGCAAATTCTTGGATAATGTAAGGGAAACGTTTCATCAGCAAAATAATGTTACCTAGTATCGAGGGCCAGATCTCCATCTTCGCTGTCATTTATTACGAACTGTTCATCGGTTTTCGTCAACATAGGCTGTACTTTCTCTAAAATTTGTTGTAGCCTGTCATTGAAATCTTTGACTTCTGCAATAATACGATCATAAAGATTGTGTAATATTTTTATTTCATGTATGATTACTATGTATTATATCGTACCATTCTCAGTTTTGTCAACTGTTGTTAAGTGAGTTAATATTTCATGATAATCCATCGTTTCTCGTTTTATCTCTGGATTCAGAACATGGATATCATCGATCTAATGAATAGCAGTAAGGTTGCGTAAGGTAATAAATATATACATTCAATTTTATACCAATTATATTTATTTAAAAGTTATATCTTGTGTATTTCACACTGTGTAAATACAAATTACCTGTCAATACAGCAGCACCGTTTTGTCGAAACCAGATTATAGCAATTTTATGTCACAAGTTTCATTCCTTATTCTATACGACTTGGTTTTTTAATTATAGTAATCATACTCGTTAACGTATCTTAATAAAACTTCGGGGACATTTAAAAAGGACCTTTCTGAACGTGTCTCTAAAGTTTCGTCAAAATCGGTACGTCAAAAGCCGAGATATTTGCATTTTTGTCTAAATCGTCTCGGTTGTGCCTGGCATTTGAACGTGTGGCACCATCTAGCGGTTGAAGTCGCGAACTAAGCGTTCTAGCTTTACGAAATAGATTTACAAAAAAATGCAAATATCTCGGCTTTTGACGTACCGATTTTGACAAAACTTTAAAGACATGTTCAAAAAGGTCCTTTTTAAATGTCCCCGAAGTTTCATTAAGATATGTTGACGAGTATGATTGATATAATTAAAAATGCCAAATCGGGACACTGAAACTTGTCATGAAGAGTATTTGTTTTTATTTCGTAATCCAGAACGCTTAGTTCGCCAGTTCATTCCGCTAGATGGCGCCACACGTTCAAATGCCAGACAAAACGAGACGATTTAGAAAAAAATGCAAATATCTCGGCTTTTGACGTACCGATTTTGATAAAACTTTAAAGACACGTTCAAAAAGGGTCTCGAAACTTTCCCGATGCCGCTTCACGTCATTATGTATAAATAACGTGTATACATGTAGGTAATGTAATTTTATGATTATTCCCTCGTCTCTTCGAATCCCTCCAATCTCTCCCTGGTCTCTCCCGTCTTCTCCTGATCTCTCATACTCTCATATCTCTGGCCGGACTCTCATATCTCTGGCCTGGCTCTCATCCTCCATACTATTGTCTTACATGGTTTTAACATTCTTGTTTTCCTTTTTTCAGATATTATACTCAGTCAGAACTCCTAAAAAACCTGAAGACAGTCTCTACAGTTCTTAATGGCACCAGTATCAGTATAGTGATAGCGTTAACTCCTATAAATAATTATTGTACTACTCAAGCAATCCTCTTTGTAAATTATTGTATGTCTCTTAAGGTTTAATTAATAAAGAATTAGTTTAAATGGAATTGAAACGTCTCGTTATTTACCTTTAACTCTACCCTCGGTCCACATCCAATTCCTTCTTCATGTCATCTTCACTTAGCATAAGTAGAAATAAGATAGATAAAGTCTGATTTTGGTCAAAAATTTGTTTTTCCGGGAATTCTTGGAAATGACGTCACAGCTGAACTTAGTGCTACCTCCTATGCTATCATATTCGCCTAATACAAAGTCTGAAATTTAGAGAAAATTTTGGGCCAAAAATCAGACTTTGTATTAGGCGAATATGATAGCATAGGAGGTAGCACTAAA
>SMSR01008059.1:61983-164382 GCA_019453355.1 Ceratina japonica | reverse complement strand
GGTCTGTGGAACGTGAGCATATGGTGATCCAACTCGGCTCTGAAGAAGAACTTGAGGGTACACTTGGAACAGTCGTATGGACGAGCGCCTAAGCCGTGTTCTTGAAGCATGTGATTCTAAACAGTTAAAAAGGTATACATCTTATTAGTCTTCTGGGATAACGAGTAAAACTGAAATATGCAAGTCCGTAAGTGCGTACGTACCTGAAGGCCGATAGGCGCGGTGAAGAGAGACTGGCAAATGTAACAACTGAGCGCGGCGCATCCGGCGAAAGTGTGTTCTATCAAATGACTCTGTAGCTGTAATGGACTACTGGCTTCGAATAAGCAGAGATGACATCGCAATGCTTCGATGACAGCATTTCCCGAGCCCTCGAGGTGTTCCTTCCTCACGTGTTGCTGTATCTTCGCCTCCGTTGGGAACGATATCTAGACAAACGAATACGTTTTCAATGTAAATGAATATAGCTAGACACCTGATCTTATGGACTTATAGAATAATTTTAACTACACTGAATATATAAAATATTTTATTTTGTATGCAAAATAATAACAATGATGCTTACCTGACACTGTATGCACGTGTATGTACGCGCGTTCGAAGGTACCGACTTATCGTGTTCCATCCTGTGCTTTTCCATCTCCTCAGGATCCTCAAACTTCAACCCGCATTCATGACACCTCTTCCCATCCTCGTTTCTGCCTTCCTTGAATCTCCCTTCGGNACAATTTTATCGACACTGAATATATGAAATATTTTATTTTGTATGCAAAATAATAACAATAATAATAATAACAATGATGCTTACCTGACATTGTATGCACGTGTATGTACCCGCGTTCGAAGGTACCGACTTATCGTGTTCCATCCTGTGCTTTTCCATCTCCTCAGGATCCTCAAACTTCAACCCGCATTCCTGACACCTCTTCCCATCCTCGTTTCTGCCTTCCTTGAATCTCCCTTCGGTCTCCCACCTGTCTTTGGAACCGTCCCATTGTCCATCCTTCAGCCAAGGACGCTCGCACTTCGATCTGACAGGCTCGTACGGCGAATTCAATATAGGTAAACCCTGAGAGTGGCGAATGTAACACGGCTTACACACCCTCAGAGTCTGACTTCCGCCGCTCACGTGGCTCGGAGGAAGGTTCACGAACTCGTCCGTCGAGTAATCCCTCAAACAGAGGCAACAGCTCGGGCTCTGTGTCTTCCGATTCGGGCTGGGACTCGGACTCGCGCCAGACCCGGCGCTGTTCGACCCCGTGGAGACTCTCAGGTGGTGCCTGGCGTGAAGGCGACACTCCAGATCGCTGATCATCGTCTGCCGGCAGACGACGCACGCGGCGGGGAGATGCGCAGCGGGAAGGGATCCGTTGTCCAATCTCTGCTGCGGGTCCACGTTCTCCAAGCTGTGCCGCTGCACGTGTTCCAAGAACTGCGACTCGGTCGTCAGACTCCCCCGGCAAACGATGCAGGTGTCGCTCAATTGGATCTTGCAATGCTTCTGTAATTTATGTTCGGCGAGGATCGCGCCGGAGGGGCAGACCTCGTCGCAGATGTTGCACTTGTGACGACCGCCGGGCTCGTTCGAGGCGTGTTGGATCCTCGTGTGCGACTCGAGCTCGGCCCTCGAGCGACAAACTTCCCCGCAGTAGGCGCAAGTCATGCTCAAATTCGTGACGGACTTGCTCTGGAGCTTGTTGGTAGGAGGATGGGCGACCTTCTTGTGCGCTTGGAGCTCCGCTTCGTTCGAAAATTCGCCCCTCTCGCAGAGATCGCATTGCTGCTGTTGCTGCGGCTGCTGCTGCTGCTGCTGCTGAGGGGACGAGGACAGGTTCGCGTAGTTCGCGTAGCTCGTGTAGTTCGCGTAATTCGCATAATTCGCGCGTTTGTTATTATTGTCCCGTTGGTTCAACGAGTTGTTGTTACTGGAGGCTGGAGAACGTCCTCTTTTCTGCGACCTCGCCTGTCGAGCAAAACGCGAAGAGACTGTTAAAACACTAAACGATTCGTAGAATCGCGACGTACAGTGTTACCAAGGGATTTCGATTACAAGATCAGGCTAATAGAAAATACAAACCTCGTCCTGCAACCTCGGCGGCCTGCCGATCCTGCCGTTCTCCCTGGAGTTGGTCCTGGGCTGCTCCTCGGTCTGATGATGCGCCTGGGCGATGTGCCTGTCCAATAAGAACTCGACCGCGAATCCCTCTCTGCAAACCGGGCATCGGTACATGTTGGCCGAGTGGCTGGCCAGGTGAAGCTGCAACTCCAGCTCGGAGTTGCAACACACGCCGCAGAAGACGCATCTCGCGGAGGCCGCGTTCCCGGTGAGGCCGGGAGTGGAGGCAGGACTCCTGGCCGCGGGACTGTTCACCGCCGTCGGCGGCGGGGCGTGAACGTTCCTCACGTGGTTCGCCATCTCCGCCTCGCTCCTGAAGAAGCTCTTGCCCTCGCCGGGCGCGTTCCCCGGCGAGTTCTCGTTGTTCGACGCCGTGCACGCGTTGCACCGATAAATCCTGCACTCCTGGCTGTGCTTCACCGCGAAGTGGACCTGTATCGCGACCCTCGAGTCGAACGTGTCCCTACACAACGCGCACCGGTAGAGGTGGTGCGCGTGGCTGTCGAGCAGGTGCCTCTGGAGAAGGTCCGGATGGGGGTACAGTTTCTTACAAGCACCGCAACCGTATTCCTTACTTATTTGGCTGAGATAATGTTTCGTCAGATGCGCCAGCATCCCCTCCCTCTCCTGAAAGCTAGCGTCGCACTTCGGGCACGGATGCCTGACCACTTCGCTCCGGTGGTCGGCCTGAAGGTGCCGGGCCAAGTGTTCCCTGAACGACTCGAAGTCCTTCAGGGCCGCCCCGCATTGACCGCACAGCAGCGTTCCGGCAGTATAATTACTGTCGGAATTGTTCTCCAGGGAACGCTTGCTGGTCAAATCGGCCGGCTCGCAGTTCGACTGTTCCCGGTTTTTCTGGTTCCTCTTCGAGTCGTAAGTCCCGTTCGGTTTATAGTCGGCGTACTCGCGCGGTTCCAGCGGGGCCAGTCTCCGGTTCTCGCAGTGCTGGAGGACGTAGTGCTCGGCGTAGGCCGCCGCCGAGGCGCAGGGGATGCCGCAGAGGGGGCAGAGCATCAGTCCCGCGCCGAAGCCGTCGGTCCTGTGAATGGACATCAGGTGGTCCCTCAACGAGTTCAACGTGGAGAACTTCATGGTGCACTGGTTGCAGGTGAACGCGTTCTCCGGGTCCTCCCGGTGCTTCTTCTGGTAGTCGCTCGCCGCCGAGGACCCCTCGTCCATCCTCTTCTCCCTGTCCGCGTTCCCGTTCTGCGAGTCGGACATCGCGACCGCCTCCCCGCTCAGTATGGCCTGGTGCATCGTGTGCACGTGCATCTGCAATTGTTGCATGCAGCTGAACGAGTCCCGGGTGCAGTACATGCAGGCCAGTTTCAGCGGGGAGGTCAGGATCGGAGTGGTCGACGAGCTTCCTCCCTGGGAGCTCTTCAGCGTCTTCGAGTTCAGCGACGCCGTCAGGTTCAAGGAAGAAGGCGAGGGAGACGTAGGTACCGGCGGGGAACTGGTACTGTGGGAGGACACGCTTCGCCTGCCGTAATCGATGTCCTGCAGCTTCGCCCCTTGCGACTGGTGTTGCTTCTTGTGCGACTGCATGTGCGACGTCAGGGCAGCTGCCGTGTTGTAGCCTCTCGAGCACGCCGTGCACTGGTACGGCTTCTGCGTGTCGTGCGTCTTCATGTGGATTTTCAGGTGATCACTGAAACCGAACCGATAGCCGCGTTACGCCCCGATCTCAAACCTCGACGTCCACCTTGTATATTACGTAACCAGTTCTCCCGTCACTTCTGTCCATCCGAGAGACCTTTACTCGACGGGCCACGAATATATTTACAGCGGGGGTCGATCGATGGTCGCGAAGATTCAGAACGCCGTCGGATATTATCGTGACGTCGTTGATGAAAATAAAGTGACGCGGGTCAACAATTTTCCGTGTGGTGGACGGTCCCCGTACACGGATGAATAATTCATTCTCGTCCGTCCGTTGGAAAACTAAATCCGTTATAAGGCGAGGTTACGCGCGTATCGGTTCTCGCCCGGTCAGTGTCTCGCGCCTCGGAAACGAAGACAGACGGCAAATTCGCTCTTGCACTTTACGTCTGAATAATTCATGCGACCGGATTATCGACTGGTTACGCTTTGACCGTACCTATTATCGCTTGTATCGCGCGGTTATTCGACCGACCGAAAAAGAGCTAAACGAAATAAACCCGGCGACGTCGCAGGCCGAGTCTTCCTCCGATATCGACGACCGACCGAGCGCGTGTCGGATAATCTGATTCCCAGTTTCCGTTTCGTATTTTCTGAAACCGTCGTCAAATTAGAAGCGAGCTCTTTCATGTTCCGGGGACAAATTGAGTTATGGATAACGACTCGTTTTCGAACGGTCGGATACTCGGATCCCCCGCGGCTAAGATCACCGCAGGGGTTTTCACCCTTTTGTTGGCTCACCCAAGCCGACTGACAGCCTTCGAGAAACGAATAGAGACGTGCCGTAAAGATCCGGCAATGCGATTGTAATAATGGCTGACAGGCTAAGTCTTTGTCACGACCTCGAACGAATTAAAACAATTAATCGAAAATTCATTTCCGAAATATTCGATCGAATTTATCTTAACTTAAAAATAATTAAATACCCCGAAACGCATGGTTCTCGCGCATGGAATAAAACGAAGTACAAACGAGCTAAGAAATCGAGATTAAAAGGGATCAAAAGAGTTCGACGCTTCGCAGGTACCGATGAGGAGGTCGTAACCGCGACGTAAGGCTCGGGAGCGTCGGTGGAGGAGCAACGAGGCACTTGACTAATGTTCTACCTGTTGTCCCGTAACACCTATGCGCCTACCTGTCCACTCACCTGGACGACGCACGAAGAGAGAATCGGGGCCCCTTCTCCACCGCTCTCACGGGGAGACGGTCGGGCTATCTCTTTCCTCCGCGCGAGACGTACTTAAACGACGCGAAAGGTGCGTGCGCCACCCTTGGGGCCCCGTGTGTCCCGTCCGTTTATACCAGCTTAGCATTTCAATAAACCGCGAGTGAAAAGGGAGAAGCGAAGATAGGAGAGGAGAGACGGCTGGGACTGAGAGGGTGAACGGAAAGAATCACGCGAGAGAGTAAGCTTGACTAATGAGAGTCGGGGCCCCGGTCGTACGATCATTATTCATTTGTCAAACGATCCGATGGATCGGGCACCGGGAGAACTCCTGCGCTTCGTCCACATTTTCCCGTTTTCCATACACGCCGTTTAGAGACGAGTACATATGTATTACGTCTTTTCGTATCATAGTTTTTTATTACAATTGCAATACGGATTTTATGTATAAAAAGATTGATGAGAACGCTTTGTTTGTCGCAATTTAATAAGAGATAAGTGTATGGTTCGACACGAGAAGTGATATGGAATAACAAATATTGCAGTATAGTTAATAATCTCGTCGCGTGTCAAGCGAAGACGGCGAAACGCGGAAACGAGGACCGTTTTTCTGGCTTTTGAGAAATAATACACGACGACTCTTCATTTTCTAAAATATCATTGAATTTAATGCACTTTTCATGAAAACTAATACATTAAATTTAAGTTTTTCATACATTAAACACATATTACTGCAAACTTGCCATAAAATTAATAAATGTTCAAAACAGTTTAATAAACTTTGAGAAAATTTAATGAACTTCGAAGAAAATTTAATGTACCGTTCATGAAAATTAGTGACCCGCAATGAATGTTTAATAAAATTTTTCATTAAACTTAATAAAAGAATACATNACATTACGTAACCAGTTCTCCCGTCACTTCTGTCCGTCCGAGAGATCTTTACTCGACGGG
This sequence comes from Ceratina japonica, assembly GCA_019453355.1. Lineage (NCBI taxonomy): Eukaryota > Metazoa > Arthropoda > Insecta > Hymenoptera > Apidae > Ceratina > Ceratina japonica. Next base: position 158,485 of record SMSR01008059.1, on the reverse strand, counting down.
CCACGAATATATTTACAGCGGGGGTCGATCGATGGCCGCGAAGATTCAGAACGCCGTCGGATATTATCGTGACGTCGTTGATGAANCAGTATTGGATAGGACTTACCTCCTGGAGAAAGCAGCCTCGCAGTGCGTGCATCGATATCTTCGGTCTCCCGTGTGCAGTTTCACGTGTCGATCCCTGCTACGTTTATGTTTAAACAATCTGGCGCACCAACTGCACCTGTACGGCATTTGGTCACCGTGACTCTGTAACACGCGCATCGACTCNCGTCGAATCCAATGAAAAATTGTCAATAGTATTGGATAGGACTTACCTCCTGGAGAAAGCAGCCTCGCAGTGCGTGCATCGATATCTTCGGTCTCCCGTGTGGAGTTTCACGTGTCGATCCCTGCTACGTTTATGTTTAAACAATCTGGCGCACCAACTGCACCTGTACGGCATTTGGTCACCGTGACTCTGTAACACGCGCATCGACTCCGTTAAACGCAACGCGTAACGACGATAATAACGTCCCTCGATTAAAAATATAGCACGGATCCCCGATTCCTTTTTCGGAATTCCAACGCGACGAGGAATCTACTTTTGAATCTCGGCGGATTTCTATATTTCTCTGTTGCGTATCCGTGAACGTCGCGAGTTCGTTTCGACGGAGAGGAGGAGGCGATCGCTTCGCCCTTCCGTCCGGATTGTCTCTTCAAAGGAGCCGACAGCTCGAAAGTCGTGTACGTGCCGAGGTTACTCGGTTGAAAAAATAAAAGGAGACGTTGGACAAAGAGAATGACCCGGGCCCGTTCGCGATCATATCGGTCACACTGATCTACCTGGGTGACAACCACCGGGAATTCCTCGACCAACAGGAACTCCTACCCGTTGCGTGGTCGATCCTCCCGACCGAGATTCATTTTTTCATCTTCCCCGTGCTTCGTCTCGCAGCGTCATCGCGCCCGACCGATTCATTAACTATCGTCGGCAATTACTCCCGTTCGAGAAACGAACGCTCGCGCGTAAGAACGAGAGGTAAGGCTTCATAGCCTCTGGACGAAATTTATCTCCGTTTATCGCGGCTCGTATCTATGAACCGCGGATTCAGCTCGCGTATGTGGAAGCGGGTTTTATCGAGGCTCGAAAACCGACGAGAGGAGAAGCCGAAGAGGGACGAACCAGCTGGGACGGCGGAACGAGTCGACCGGTACAACCTGTTATGGGCCGCGGAACAGATTTCGACCCGGAGATGACCCGCGGACGCGGAAGGAGTCGAACAACCCTCGACTCTGACGCGAAACCGGGAAACGACCGCCACTCTCCTTCATCGATGCAAACGAAATTAACAAACAATTTATTTCCACATGTTCCATATGCGCCGAAAGTTCTCGAGATCGACGATTTATCAGAGAGATCGAAATACCTGTTCGTGCTTCTTGAGGTAGCTGAGCCTGGGGAAGGTGCGATCGCAGAATTGGCAGGGATAGGGAGCGATCGCGTTGTTCCCGGTGTCGGGGTCGACCTCGGGCTCCGACGGGAAGCTGGCCGACGTCGGCGTCGCGCAAGACGACGGGGTCTCTCCCCCGCGACGCGAGACACCGCCACCATCCTCGCTCTGCCACGACGAGCTTCCGGTACCCAATGCTTCTGCAATCAAAAGAAAATTCGTACGCGTTATTTGACGATATAAATATATATGACCGCGGTTCCTCTTTATTCGGGGGAGCGCCGGAACGAATATAGATGCTCTGTTCCACGGCAAATTGGACCAGTCGTTTGTATCAATGTGAGAGGAGCGTCGACGAGGGACCGTTCGTCTATTTCTCAAAATTATATCCTCCTTCATATATAGTTTATATTCCATAAAGGAGAGATCGTAGTTCTGGCGAGGCGAATGTCGCTCGAATATCAAAGACGATCGGGTGACGATGTACGCGGAACAATAACCGGTGGCGACGTTTCGTGAGCGATATCTTTCCGGGGAACAGGTTTCCCGGTTACGAATGTCGTAAGATCGCCGGACCAGTTCCATAAATGACCTTACGAACCTCGAATCCGACGTTAAGAAATATTACGAGACGATCCGGCTGACCTCACCTCGCCCGTTACACGTCCCTTTACATCGTTTTCGTAACCTAACGAGAATATCGTGGAACTGGTACCATTAACCCGGGCGTCCGGCGAACGAGGAGGACTGGTCTCTTCGCGGACGGAGGAAAGGCAATAATAAGACTCGCGGCCGACTCCGCGGTTTTATCTCTCCTATCGAACGGATAGAGAACCGTCTTTCCGGCAGGTTTGGAGCGGCGCGGCGTCGAAACCGGTATAGTTAAAAGCGTATCGGTTGTAGGCGTGGAGCCCGGACGGAGGGAAAGAGTTTCGGATGGAAACCGGTGACGAAGAGGAGACGTCCGGAGTCGAATAATTAATAATTGGCAAGAATGAGGACTCCCACCGTGGATAGAGCAAAGTGGCCCTGGTAAACGGTGGAAATGACTCGGCTAGTTGGCCGTTTCCTCATTTGCTCGCTGGATCCGACACCCACCACTCGGTTTAAGAGATTTTACGGAATCCCGTCGTTCCCTCTTCGGCGTAACGCGGACACCCAACGAGATCGGATCACGCGGATCCGCGTTGATGGCTCGCATCCTCCGCCCACGCGGCCTCGGGCTCTCTCGCGCGCGCGGAAACTACTGCGTCGACGGTAAAACCGGCAGACGCATAAACAGGAAACTCTATTCCGATCGATATATAAACGATTTTTTTTACCGGGATTCTCGCCGGTCTATTCGCGTCCGATAAGAAATATGAGAATTGTGCAACGCGTAGAGAACAGGACGGTGCGGATGGCGCGATGAGGCACTCGCCCAATTGGCATCCCGCGTGACTCACGCGCGTAGAAAGAGCCGACAGGGGTAGGTCGGGTGAGCCGTGCAATAAATATAAACCGAGCTGCCGATCAGGTGTACCGAAGCACCCAGATGATCCCGCCCCGTCGTCAACTATTCGGTGGCCGCTGCCAAGAAATCAGGATCAAGCCTTTCGTCGGCCCATTCATGGAAACCTCGGAGAACCGTCTCGTCGCGTCGAGTCCCTCCGAGACCCTTAACGTCCCTTCGTCGTTCCTCTAACTACTTCTCGCGTTTCGAACGATTAGATCTTCGTTAATCTTCGATTAATTCGAATGAAAAAAATTCGTGCGATCGGAATCGCGACGATGGAAACGTAAGACGGCGAGAAAAGGAGAAGAGGCAAGGTCGCGGAATCTTGTTGGGTGATTCGAAAGGGGGTTTTATTTAGAGTTTCGAGTCTCGATTCGGCCCAATCAGCGGCGATGTGTCACCGACGCGAAAATAGTCGCACTTAACACTGGCAGCTCTTTTCTGCGACCTGCCGATGATGCCAGCCGTATTGCATTCGCGTTTTATCATTCGATGGTGTGCGTGCGCGTATAATGTTGTCACCTCGTGCCCCGTTGCTATTTATAGGACGGTTCGAACGACGCTTATTAATAGGGGGCCGACTTAACGGCTTCGTTAATTGTGACTTATGTTAGCGCGCGAACTCCGACGACAGATCCTACTCTATCCCATTACGCTCGTTTGCGGGGATTTTTCATCGACGTCGGCGCCGCGGCCCGCACGTCGCCAACGCGGAAATCAAAACCAGTCCGGTCATCGATCATCGACTGCTCGACTACGATCCCCAATCGGGGATGATTACAAATCTAAGGGGTACCTTCCCTCGAACGAGTCGTCGAGGAACGAACGCTAATCAATTTGTCAAGTCGTTTAAGAAAGAGAATACCTTTAGATTTTTGCGGTTCCTCCTGGGAGGGTTCTTTGTGCGCCTGAATCTTCCCGATCAGTAGCTCCAGCCTCGAACTGTTCCCCTTGAACAACATGCCTCTTCGATCCTTTTAAACCTCCTTGAGTTCACCCCTGTTCACCATCACCCCGATCACGAGTTCCAGCCGATCTCTCCAATTCCACCGATTCGATCCCTAACAATCGTCGCACTGTCCGAAATCCGTATAGACTACCAGAGGACTCGCGAGTTCATCCGAAACCGTTCGAGACCGCGAACACCGTCGTGGAATCCTGGCTGCTCCAGCGGAGCGGAGTGTATCGGTATATCAGGATCGATCCGAGCTGGATCGTTCGATCGCGAGGACTGGCGTCGGACCCGCTCGGCTCGGCTCGGCTCGGTAGCGTAAACACGCACTAAACGAGTAAACCCGGGTACCAGCGGCGGTGACTATTATCGCGCGCACGATGCAAAAGCGGCCGACGTACACCAACGGTAGAGCAGTCCTCTCCTCCTGCGAGGCGAAAAGAGTGCCAGGAAGGAGAAGGGACCACAAAAGCCGGCCGTGAGAGGCCAGGGAGTCCCTTGGGAAACCGACGTCCGCATTGGACGGTAGGCGGGATCACACACTAACGAGTACACCCACCATTCTGGCTACCTCTCGCACCTATTTAACCTTTAGTCCACCTTATATCGTACCGACGTGCCCGGCGATACGTCTGATACACCCGCGCTCCCAGAACTCGATCGCCCCGGCCGCTGCCAGTCGGGCGACCGCAGCTCCGATTCCAAATACTCGTTAGGACGCGTCTCGAAATTAATTAAAAATCGAGACTCGCGGAATTTAACGAAGGAGAGACTACGAGACTCTTNCGTACCGACGTGCCAGGCGATACGTCTGATACACCCGCGCTCCCAGAACTCGATCGGCCCGGCCGCTGCCAGTCGGGCGACCGCGGCTCCGATTCCAAATACTCGTTAGGACGCGTCTCGAAATTAATTAAAAATCGAGACTCGCGGAATTTAACGAAGGAGGGACTACGAGACTCTTAGTTCTTACGATTAGACGACGAAGTAGAAGTTCTGTCAGCAGGGTTCCTAAGGGTTCGTATCGAGGGCCGCGATTGGGAGTTCGCGTACACGCGGTACACTTTCGAAGATTCAATGAAAAAGGTGGTGGAGAAAAAAGCGGGGACCCCCCGCGACCCCTGTGAAATCGACTGGAATGGATTCTCACACACGGCTGGAGTTCTGTGCCACCTTATGGGGACCGACGTCGGACTCCCCACGGGCCCGTGAGGTGTGCGCGCCCTTATGACCCGCAAGGCGCCCACCCATCGGGATTATTTATCTCGTCGAGATCGAGCGTTAGGACGTTAGGTGGTCCCTCGGCCACCCCGAGACGCCTCTCGCACAATTAAATCGTGCGTATCGACATTGACGCACGCGGTCTCCACGTTTTCCGCGTATATGTTCTCTTCATAGAGTTCGCAGTTCTGTCCGTACCTAATTTAGATTAAAGTCGCAGGCTTAATGGACCGGTCGAATCGGTTGAACGTACCGCGAGGCGAAAGCGAGGTTTTTCGCGGCGCGGAGAGCCTGGAAAGGGTCCGAGGAATCGGCGGACGTGCGTGCCGTGGGCTAAGCCTCTAACGTTCTAATGGCAGAACATCTTTTTGCCCTGTCAGGCTGTTTCGCATCGCTGCCAGTCGCACAGTTTCCGTTTCGTACTCGAACAGAGCGCGATCCGGTCCAGTTCTCCGATCGATAAAACTCTCGGGCAAAAACGCGACTCCGGTGTGGACTAAACGGCAGGAAGATGTCCGACGCCAATTATTACGAGCCCTAGCATGTTCGTTCCTAAATTTTGGCCGATCGTATACGATCTCGATTTCCGGAGTGGAGAGAAAGAAGAGACTCGGAGGCGATCGGGACAGGTGACTAAATATGTAGGTGACACGAGCGTCGCGACGCACGTTGTGGGAGGCTCCTTGGAAACCGCGCATGTGCGACTATCACGGTTTTCTCCGCCTACGCCGTGCACGCGTTTTCCCTTCTGCAACGCGCGCGCGATCGCTTATTCCCAAATCCGCCCCGCGTGATCGAATCCACCCACGCTTTAAGCGTCGTCCACACGCACGTGCCCCCACCAACCGGCGAAGGCACGCGCGATTTCATTCATGCTCTCTCCGCCGCCGTCCCGCGCCGCTCTCGCCGATCCACGGCTATGACTATACGTGCACGACCGACGATCGCGTTCGATCTTTTTACCTATACCGGACCGATCTCGCCGCGAATGCAACGGGGCCAGTGATCAGGCGAATTTCGCGGTATAACAGAATCGTGAAAGCGTCTCGGACGTCGTCGCGGGATCCGCGGGGCCTTACGGAGAGACGAGATACTTTGCGTGAGAGCGTCTCAATCTAATAAATTCGCGGGGGAACGCCGCCGTTCGCGTTCTCACAAGTCCCGAGGAATATCGAGCTTCCGCGTGATCCCTCGACCGCAAATCGCTCCCGACGAATCGACTGCCCTCCGATCTTTCTCCTAGCGATTTTCATTTTTCCGAGTACCGATAACTCTTTTGTACGACTGTTTGAACGTCGTCCCCTCGAACGTCTATCGTAAACAATTATTGAATCAGTCGCTAAACTGTTGATTCAGCTTTGTCCCGCCGATGAACCGAGGGTTTTTCCCGGGAAGTCGGCACGCAGTCTGGAAATTCCTGTGAACTTTGATGACGCGCAAAGTTCAACTCGTCGTAAATCACGTCGTTCATTCTGTAAAACCGATCTCCTGTTTGCTGCCGAGATACGATTGCCGGTATTAGTAAAAAATATCGGTGAGTAATTTAGAAAGTAGTGTACAATGAGATGAAGGTAATCGGCCTTTCGGACAGATAACGTTCTTATCTCGTGACATAGTTGTCTGAAAGAATTTACGTAGATCGCGGACAATACGGTTGGGACGGNGATCCACGGCTATGACTATACGTGCACGACCGACGATCGCGTTCGATCTTTTTACCTATACCGGACCGATCTCGCCGCGAATGCAACGGGGCCAGTGATCAGGCGAATTTCGCGGTATAACAGAATCGTGAAAGCGTCTCGGACGTCGTCGCGGGATCCGCGGGGCCTTACGGAGAGACGAGATACTTTGCGTGAGAGCGTCTCAATCTAATAAATTCGCGGGGGAACGCCGCCGTTCGCGTTCTCACAAGTCCCGAGGAATATCGAGCTTCCGCGTGATCCCTCGACCGCAAATCGCTCCCGACGAATCGACTGCCCTCCGATCTTTCTCCTAGCGATTTTCATTTTTCCGAGTACCGATAACTCTTTTGTACGACTGTTTGGACGTCGTCCCCTCGAACGTCTATCGTAAACAATTATTGAATCAGTCGCTAAACTATTGATTCAGCTTTGTCCCGCCGATGAAACCGAGGGTTTTTCCCGGGAAGTCGGCACGCAGTCTGGAAATTCCTGTGAACTTCGATGACGCGCAAAGTTCAACTCGTCGTAAATCACGTCGTTCATTCTGTAAAACCGATCTCCTGTTTGCCGCCGAGATACGATTACCGGTATTAGTAAAAAAATATCGGTGAGTAATTTAGAAAGTAGTGTACAATGAGATGAAGGTAATCGGCCTTTCGAACAGATAACGTTCTTATCTCGTGACACAGTTGTCTGAAAGAATTTACGTAGATCGCGGACAATACGGTTGGGACGGCTAAGTTCGTATCCTTAGGCCCTCCTTATTGCCGGCGTGAGTAAAATGTAAATTCGAGCATCAACAGTTCCGGTCAAGGAACATAAACCCTCGAAACTGTCTTAATAATCGCGAGGAACGGCGACCGGTAGCTGTTACCCTCTTCGGAGCGCTTCCGCCGCCTTTAACTTCGTCTTGACGACCCCGCGCAAACTGGGAACCTCGCTCGGATTAATCTAAACTAATTTTTCGGTAGAAATTCGCGTAGACAATTGGAAGGTTTTACGAGAGTAAACGTAAACCTGGAGAGGGAGTGGAAAGGAGTAGCTGCCGGTTCCGGAGNTTACCCTCTTCGGAGCGCTTCCGCCGCCTTTAACTTCGTCTTGACGACCCCGCGTGAACTGGGAACCTCGCTCGGATTAATCTAAACTAATTTTTCGGTAGAAATTCGCGTAGACAATTGGAAGGTTTTACGAGAGCGAACGTAAACCTGGAGAGGGAGTGGAAAGGAGTAGCTGCCGGTTCCGGAGGCCGAGTCCGCGGCCAGGAAGCGACCTTCTGACCGGAAGTGGCTACCCTCCTCGAGGCGTACACCCTCGACGTGGTTTATCTTAGCCGCCATCTTCTGGCTGCACCCCCGTCTGGCTCCCGGGAGACCATTAGTCCGAGGCTTTTACGACTTCTGGTTAATTTCTCAACGAGCAACGATGTGCTTTCCATAAACGTTCCCATCTATTCTCCGGGTAAAAATCTTCGGAACGGTTGCGACAGACTAGCTCGAACGATACGAGCCATTTGCGAGTGGATTAGGAATCCGATAAAGTACAGATAATGTCGCTAATCGCGATCGGTTGGGTGAAGTCGCGTCTCACCCATAATTATCTTTCCTATCTGCCATCTCTCTTTTACGACTCCCTAATGCGATCCCTCTAACGACGTTGTAATTGCTTTTCTGTTCCCGATACGTGTTTCGAAAAAATTTCGTAATGAAATGACTAATCGAGAGGTGGGAGCCGGGAAATGTCGCGCCGGTGCGATCAGAGGGAAAAGTTTGAGGAGTGACACGGCACGTTTAACCGTGTCCAGCTACGCGGACTCTCTCTCCAGAGGGAATTTCTACGCCCCGGGGGAATCGAATGATCTCGTCAGCGGACAAATTAGTTTGGAACCCGGTTCAAATTCCGGTAGCAAGAAATTCCTGACCACCCACCAAGTCCTCCGCGGGAAATCACGGTCTTTTAACCCACGCGCCGCCTCTCCTACTCACGTGCGTGGAAAAAAATCTGTCCCGGATTATTTATTGAATCGTTCGAGCGAGCGGGGACGATTGGCGGTGACGAGCAAATCGAAAATCAATCGCGTAGGTGTGATTCGTTGTTCTCCAAAGAGACGAGAGGCGAACGGTCCGATGGTCCTTAATGGCGGTTTCCGAGCACGGGCGGTCTCCCTTTGATATCCTGTCCTACGAATTAAGCTTCACCCGACTGACCTCTTCGCGGTCGACCGGCAAAAAAGTTGACGCAGGGTGCCACGGACCGCGGGGGAAAGCGGGATAAAAAATAAATGAGCTGCGGCCGAGATATCGAGGGTGAATCGGGAGGGGAATCATCGGTGCGAATCGAAATGAAAAAGACCATCGACCTATATGTAGTCGAATTTTCGTGAACGCTCCTCCAAACCAGAAATCTGCGCGCTACGATCTCTAACCCTTTCCCGTACCATTTAACTTGGGAAACTTCTAGTAGAGAATACTGATAACTGATATTATACACTGTTAAAATTATCATTAAATTTCATGTACCGTTCATGAAGATTAGTGTTCCGCAATGAATATTTAATAAAATNGTGGAAAAAAATCTGTCCCGGATTATTTATTGAATCGTTCGAGCGAGCGGGGACGATTGGCGGTGACGAGCAAATCGAAAATCAATCGCGTAGGTGTGATTCGTTGTTCTCCAAAGAGACGAGAGGCGAACGGTCCGATGGTCCTTAATGGCGGTTTCCGAGCACGGGCGGTCTCCCTTTGATATCCTGTCCTACGAATTAAGCTTCACCCGACTGACCTCTTCGCGGTCGACCGGCAAAAAAGTTGACGCAGGGTGCCACGGACCGCGGGGGAAAGCGGGATAAAAAATAAATGAGCTGCGGCCGAGATATCGAGGGTGAATCGGGAGGGGAATCATCGGTGCGAATCGAAATGAAAAAGACCATCGACCTATATGTAGTCGAATTTTCGTGAACGCTCCTCCAAACCAGAAATCTGCGCGCTACGATCTCTAACCCTTTCCCGTACCATTTAACTTGGGAAACTTCTAGTAGAGAATACTGATAACTGATATTATACACTGTTAAAATTATCATTAAATTTCATGTACCGTTCATGAAGATTAGTGTTCCGCAATGAATATTTAATAAAATTTTGCATTAAACTTAATAAAAGATACATGAATGTTGCTTCGTGCATTTCTTCGTCGAATTCAATAAAAAATTGTTAACAGTGTAGTAATGTAACGATTTTGGTGGACATCAGACAATAATCAAGAGTGTGACTCTTGATACTTTTGCTATAAAATTGTGATCACGAGACGGACTCGTTAAAGTACGGGGTTAAAGATTGAAATAAGTTTTGTCACCGACTACCTTGATCGTTTTATTTCGGATGGAAATCTGAACGAGATGAAAAAGTTCCCTTTACAGGTTCTGGTCTAGCGGAGTCAAATGAAGGAGGCAGGTGCCGCGTGTGCGCCGGGTCAGGTGTCCGCAGCTTCCCTCTATTCGATCTTTTTGAAAAGGGAAAAGAGTGTTCGCGCACCGAGACGAGCGAAAAGACAGGTGATCGCGTCCACGGGGTTTCGACATACTTGGATGGTCCTGCGGCCAGCCGTAACAAAAGGGCGTACGACGTAATCGCGAGCCACGGTAATCGAAAACGAGACCTGAACGCTCCAACACCTTCCACGTTTTTCGCTTGAATTCTGATTTACGACCGATCGACGCGACGATAATGAATTATTAGGAGTATCGTTTTCTAAGTTCGATTTTATAGAAATCCTCGGCAGACGGCGGACAGAGTCCCGAGGGTGTGACGGAACTTTCATCCGAATCGAGAAAGTGTAAAGCGAGCATGATCGGCAGCCCATTTCATGGACGTCGGCTTATCTGGGATGAAATTTTCACCGCGACCGGTTGCAAACCGCAAAAAATCCCATAACGAGAATAGAAGTAGAGAAATCAATTAGAAAAGTACGAGGCGGGCCTCGGAAACGCTCTCGTCCGGCGCGGCAGAAGCGGTTGAGTAACGTCGCCGGATTCCTGGCCACCGGAAACCCTTCGGCGCGAGGAAAGGTCGAAGGTTAACGAGACGACTACGCGGACTTAAATGTCGCGGACGGAGCTGGCTCGATGCTACTTGTTGCTTCTCTTGCGCGCTCTTGAATCCTCGCGACGTCCAACAGATCCGCAAACTTTCCAACAAGATAGACGCGCCAGGAGAAAAATATACCGATTATAGTTTTCGCGAGTCGCGCGTGGGAGAACGAATTTAAGGAGGCACGGATAGAGGTCTCGTTAGGTGGTTCGGGGACGGTGTCCCGTGGGTGCCCACCGGTGAGCAGTGGAAACCTAAATCTCAGATTACGATCTCGCCGGGCCACACGGTGACACGGTGCCGAGATCAAGGGTTCTCTGTACCTCCTGACTGGTACGCGTGAAACACCAACCGGAATACCAAAAGAGGGGCGAGAATAAGACAGAGGATGATTAATAGCTTAGAATTATTCCGAGAGGAAATCCAACAAAACGAGATCAAAACTAATCTTAAGTATTCGTGTTATTATATTAGAGGGTAAGAAGTATTCAACAATGAACATAAATAAATCGATTACTCCTCAACTATTTGAGATAGAAGAAAACTGTACATGACCTTTTTTGCAGGAAATAGTATTATCTACAACTTTTATTCGAAGCATTTTTCGAAATTCCGTGAGAAAAAAATTTTCAATTTTTCTAAGATTTTTCCAAGGGGTACCCCTTCAGATTTCGCGAAAATCTCGTTTTTCGCGAATAACTTCTAAACCGTTGGATCTACGAGAAAATTGTATAGGACTTTATTTGTAGCTACCATTAAAAGCTACAACTTTCATACCAAACATTTTTCGCTAGCGTCAACAGTTAACGAGTTATTGACAAAAAACGAAAAAACAGTTTTTTGCNAGATTTCGCGAAAATCTCGTTTTTCGCGAATAACTTCTAAACCGTTGGATCTACGAGAAAATTGCATAGGACTTTATTTGTAGCTACCATTAAAAGCTACAACTTTCATACCAAACATTTTTCGCTAGCGTCAATAGTTAACGAGTTATTGACAAAAAACGAAAAAACAGTTTTTTGCAAAATACTCGAAAACTATCCACGCTAGCGAAAAATGTTTCATATGGAAATTGTAGCTCTAATCGTCAGCTATAAAAAAGGTTATATGCGATTTTCCCATAGGTTCAATATTTTAGGAGTAATTGAGGAAAAACGAAATCTTTTTCCAAAACTTCGCTGTTTCGACGCTGGGGCGACTGGATTCTGTCAGTACCAATAAAGTCCGAATTAATCACATGTAACTCGTTAAATATCGAAGTTAGCTCAAAGATGCACAGAATCTTTCTTGTAGAAGACATCAGTGCCTAATATCTATTGGCTTCTTAAACCCATTTGCATCATAAAAGCGCATATATGCGCGCATTTCATTACGCACATCACCGAAGCGCATATTTTCGTGATAAGAACAAAGTTTCCACTTTTCCATATGACGCAAATGAAAATGCGTTCAACTGAGTCGTCGTTTAATCATTTCCCTATGATCGACGTTATCATTCGGAGGTACGCGTGGAGGTGGAAGCCTGCGTCGAAGCCACGGGAAGGNTTGTAGAAGACATCAGTGCCTAATATCTATTGGCTTCTTAAACCCATTTGCATCATAAAAGCGCATATATGCGCGCATTTCATTACGCACATCACCGAAGCTTATATTTTCGTGATAAGAACAAAGTTTCCACTTTTCCATATGACGCAAATGAAAATGCGTTTAACTGAGTCGTCGTTTAATCATTTCCCTATGATCGACGTTATCGTTCGGAGGTACGCGTGGAGGTGGAAGCCTGCGTCGAAGCCACGGGAAGGTTAACAGCTTGCTCGAAGATCCGCGGTTAAGGAATGCGAGATATCTCGGATGCAACGTGGAAGGAGTGGAACGGGTCCGAGGTGGCACGAGCGAGTGTTCACGTCCTTAGCTCGCGACGCGAGAGGCGTATTTGTCCCTTGGTGTGCACGTGACATCTTAATCTCTCTCTCTCTCCCCTTCCCTCGCTCTGGCTGCATCCGCACGGTATCTTTCATCCCTTTGCCCGCGCTCTTCCTCTTATTTATCGCCCGTTTTCCTTTATCCCTTTTTCATCTACCACCTTCTTTCTTCTCCGCCTCCTCCTCCTCCTCCTTTGTCCGTTTCATCGATCATTATCTCCCCTCCTTTTTTTTTTAACTCTTTATCAAACTCCGATCTGATCTAATGCCCGCGACGAGCGTCACAATCTTATCGCCGTTTATTCTTCAAATCCGATGGCCTCTTAATTAAGATTCTCCTTTAATGAAATTCGTATCGCGGAGAGAGAGAGGGAGGGAGGGGGACGCGGGACGCGAAACACGAGGTACGTTTCTTTTCTTAACAAAGTTGAAAAGGAGGAATATCGGGGACCTCCTGCCGCGTGACACGGTGAACGATGTCGCCTCGGCGTCGGTGTTTCCCAACACCCACGCGAATATCCCTGCTTCTCCTACCGGACTCGGAAATAAAGCCGAAGACGAAGGCTTCATGAATATGAATAAGACAACGAACGAAACCGCTCGAGTTTCTTCTTTTTAAATTCGAAATCTTATTAATGGCCGCTCTCTGTACCTACCTACGTGTACTTCGAAAGAGGTGCTAAGGCAGAGCTTGTCGGCCGTGAAAATCGCGACAAGAAACCCCCGTCAAAAATGTGCGCATACCATTTCTTATCCCATTATTCGAAAACATAGGCGGAAAAAGGTCGCGGGATGAAATGTAGAGTTTAGGGGATTGATCGACGCGAGGAAGTCGGGAGGCNCACATAGCATTTCTTATCCCATTATTCGAAAACATAGGCGGAAAAAAGTCGCGGAATGAAATGTAGAGTTTAGGGGATTGATCGACGCGAGGAAGTCGGGAGGCGAGGCGCGTCCGAGTGTTAAATCCCGGCTAGGAGTCACGTTTTCCGTGGGAGCAGAGCGAATCGTACGGAAGGATAGAACGGGGTGACGAGACAAAAGATAGAAGAAAAGTTCCGCGCGCTCTCCGCGAGGTCGACGACGACGGCCGGGAGTGTGGGAAATAACTCCGCGGCTCCGCGGGCTCCTTAGGCCCGATAGACGCGTTCCGGTTTCTTACCGAACGTTGTCGCGTCCGTGAAATCGATCGTTGCAAGCTTTTTATCCGCGGCCCGATTAAAGAAAAGAAATGTAATCAGCCTTGCTCGATTCAATTTCGCCAAAGAAACCGGCGAGGAAATTAGCGTGACCGCTGATTGCGGTCGAGCGGATTTCTTTTGCCATACCGATTTATATCGAGAGGAATCGCATGCCGTTTCCCTACTCTCACCGTTTACGAATTCCCTCGTTTGTTTAGGTCAATTAATTAGAGGTAGGTGGTTTTTTATAAGCCGAAAGTATTGGGTATCATTATGAATAAAAATGTTGAATAAAAGATATCCGATGTTCAAGAAACAAAAAATATGATTGAACAAGAGCCGATCTCGAAAGCCGATTAGCGAATCGACTCGTTAGGCGATCGCGACACCCGGCAGATATTTTTCGAAATTTTCGCGACGGGGGAACCTCGGTTCGTCGAATTATCGAGGCGAGAATCGCGGAAGACTTGGCCGAGGTTGAGGACGTCGAACGCGAAGAGCCGAGGCCAGGACACGAATGCCGCATATCATCTTAAAGTTTAATTGAGTCTCGGCTCCCAGGAGAAGTCAACACCGTAGCCAATTTTACTCGACACGGGCCTCGGGGAATCCCGGGCCACGTCTTCTGCACCCTTCCTACTTTCTCCGCGTTTCATCCGTCTCCCGGAGGATCCTCCCGGTATCTCCCGACACGACCTCTTTTCCGAGGGACAGAGGTACCCCGTCCGACCTCGAACGGTCAATGGAAATACGAGCAAAAGTGGCGACGTACGGAATCGACGCGTATATATACGTAATTAAATACGAAATCTAACGTCCCGCGTTTCGCTTTGACTCATTACGTTCTATTACGGGCAGAACGGACCGAGAGTAATTAGGCTAATTAAGCGAAACGGTGGGCATCCCCCGCGGGAGGGGGAGAAAAAGGATCCGGAATCGATGATTCCGGCGGATGTTCTAAAGTTTCCAGGAAGGGTAGATCGCGTCCCGAATCGTTCGGTTTCGCTCCATTTCGCGTGGCTCGGTATTGCCGAGGGGTCCCAAGTATCGGATGTCCCGCGCACAATGGGGCCCCGCGTGCACGGCCAAAATCAGCACCGCCCTTTCTTCGTACCCCACCCTTGCCACCCCTTTTTCGCCGAACGTTCAAACCCCGAGAGGAACCGACCGGGAGAAAACAACGAGATTTAATATAATATATAGAATGGATATCCTGTCTGTCCTGTCTTGCCCGGTCCTGTCCGCCGAAAGGAAGAGAGAAAACGATGGGGTCCGGCCATTCATCGCGCCGGTATTAAGTATTAGGTGGTATGTGCCGCGTAATCCGATATATTAGGCGAACGGGGTTTAAAACAAACGTTGGGCGAATTCTAAGGGCGCGTGTGGTTCCTTCGGGAACCGCCGACCGCGTCGCGAACCTCCAGATTTCGGAACCGATCATAGATCGTACCGAAAATATTTTGAGAATCGGGGAGACGAGGTCCGAAGATAACGAGGAATAAGATACGCGTCTGGAGTCGAAATTAACGCGAGACGAAGCACGACGGGGTTGATTCTCCCGGCTCCTTCCCTCGGGACCTCCTGTAATTCATCGCAAGAGGTTTCCCCTCGACCCCGCGCCGGGCCGCTCCACCTCCGGCCGAGTCGAAGCAACGCGCGAGATGCCGAATTACTCGTAAATGTTTAAACTTCTTCGTAGCGAGAGCTCGTCCTTGAAAATTTCATCCCGAGGCTCGGGATACTTTTGGGCTACATGTTAATTCCCTTGTTACCCTTCCCGCGCGCTCGCCAGCAAAATTCATCTCGACGATCGAACGAGCCTCCGGGCCCGACGACGTTCCTTTGGAACCGAATCCGATCCCTCTCCCCCGCCGGGGCCTGGACGCGATAATTGCCGCAAAAAAGAAATCGACATTGTGCCTCATGTTTTTTCGACGTAGACATTCACCTGCGAGAAACGTAACCAGATATCCCAATCATCTTGTCACGGGGTTATAGAAACGTGTACAAAGGGTGGGCCACAATAAACCGCCCCTGCGAGACACCAAGACCCCGTCTCGTCTCCCTCCCACGTAAACGCCCAAAAAAGATGAACCCATTCCGTCGTGAGAGATCTCCAAGACTCGAACCACTTGGAGGAATTCGACGAATTCTTCAATTGAAAAATTTTACGCGATTCCTATCGGACCTTTCCTATTTTTTATAAAACCGAGATCGCGCCTGTTTGTTAAGAACGGTTCGCCAACTTTTGCCACGCCGGTCGATTAATTACAATAGAGGGGGAGGTAAGGTCTGAACAACATCGGGAACTTGGTATCGGTCGGTGTACGCACGCGTGCTATATCCCGGAAAGGCGGTATGTATTCCCCGTGGGAGAAATGGAGCACGAAGCACAGGAAGCCCGTTCAATTGGTGTCCAGGGTGCATTTGCGTCTAATTCAATGCATTATACCTCCCCGGTCCACCCACCGGCTAACCACCACCCTAGACTACGCTCGGCTAAACTACCGGTTTCCTTCTGTTACGTGCCGGATCGAATATTTTCTGATTCCGATCGAACGAGATTTCGCGCTTCCGAAGGGTTCCATTGTCAGGCTTACACAGTCCGGCCGGGTAAATGTTAGATCGGTGGCTTTGGAAGGAACGACATGGGCGTCCTCCTCAACGTTACGCACCGATTCTCCTTGACCCAGTACGATTTCCGAGCGTATTACTTTGTTATGAAATTACTCGTTTCGTCAGATCGTTCGAGTTGAACACCTTGGACGGTTCGGGGATCGAAAAACGAACAGTCTTCCCGTTCGAAAAATTTCGTACATATACTCGGAGTTAGGAGTAATTTCCCTTGAAAAGTTGCACGAAGAGTAATAAGAACAACGGCGAGGATAAAGAAGAGAAGTCGAAGAGCGTCTCTGTTTGCGACGTAAGGGAGGAGGCTCGGGCGTGGAACGATAAGAAGGCACCCGCAGGTGTAATTATGATTACCGCAGTGCAGAGAAAGACGGAGTATTGCGGGGCTCGTATGGCAGCGGTGGGATCGTGGGAAATAGGAATCCTCGAACGGCACTTTCGCGTCTCTGGCTCTCGCTGCCAGCAGCCGACCACCAACAATGCTGTTTTCCGATTGTTGGTCCCCTGGCCTTTCGCCGCTGCGGTGGCTCGAAAACCAACCACCTACGGGGTCTATATAGACCCCGCTCTGACCCACCTAATCAAATATTTCTTACACTTTTTTCATCAACCTCGAATTTTATCTGTCTCCGTATCTCGCTCTTATCGACTTCCTTTCAGATTACAGAACGATTCTGCTTTCGATTAGAAAATTGTGACGGGAAAACAATGAACTAATTAGAAGTGACTATCGAAGCGACTATGAAAAAAGCAAAACTGTATAGATAGAACAGTTTGAGAGGAAAGATATAGCGGACTGTAGATGCTGGATCGAATTCTTTGCGAGATTCGGTTACGGAATTGCGAAACGGTCGTGGTATAAAACATAGGTCGAAACGAGACCTTTGGGTGCCGTGGGCCGCACCCATGGGGTCCATGCCGGAAAAACTCGCCCGTTAACTGCCTTCGAACCTGCGCGCCGCGGCAACCCGCGTATTAACCGCGACTTCTTTTCTTTTTACTCTCCCGAAGACACCGCCAGGTTTGCTCTGAATCACCACGAAACTCGTATCAAAATCATTCTTATTGAACCTTAAATTCAACAGTTCACACTACTTCAACTTCAAGAACCAAATCTATGTCTAAAAGCCTCTGTACCGTAAAGGAAGACGGTTAAATAAATAAATAAATAAATTCAAGAACCGAACAGCTGGTTAATTCGGAATTAAATTGTGGTGAGACGTACCGTTTATCTGCCAAGCGAATCGATTTTAATTCGGTGTTCGAAAAGACGCGTGGCAAGTCTGCAACATAGTGCAACTTGTTTCGCATTGCCAGTCGGGCGCTTCACGCGCCCGGTCCCGTTCACAATTGGCAACGGGAGACGCGGACAACGATATACTTAAACAAACCTAAATTTAACGATCAATGACCGAACACGTGTTTCTTCTACGCTTGAGAAAGGGCGATTATTTGGCGAGAAACGAGCGGCGCCCAATAAGATTTGCAAATGATTTAGTCGTTCCGGAATCGGTGTGGGAGAGACTTAACGGACGCAGTGCTACTCGGTTTTATCGTCCTTATTTCGTTGAACTCGGAACGCGGAACCCTTATCCATCATCTTCTCCTTCGATTACGATCCACGACATCGAATCGGACGTCGACGAGAGCAAGACCATGAAAGGGGTAAGAATAGAGGAAAAGAAATAAAACGGAGGAAGGAAATACAGGAAAAATGAAACCGGGCGGAGGAGTTTGTCGACGTAAAGATCCGTTTCCTTTTATTTCGAGCTACGAAAATCATGGGACCGTACCTGAACGTCGTAGACGATTAGGAAACGAAATAATTACTACAAGAATATTGAACGAAGATGAACGAGGCTTGAATATTGCCATAA
Organism: Ceratina japonica; assembly: GCA_019453355.1. NCBI lineage: Eukaryota > Metazoa > Arthropoda > Insecta > Hymenoptera > Apidae > Ceratina > Ceratina japonica. The sequence goes on along the minus strand of SMSR01008059.1, from coordinate 140,006 downwards.
GTTGAAGCAACGGAAAGGTGCGAGAGGAATCACGTGTGCGTACTCTTAACAATGCGTGCATCCTCTTTTTACAAGCCGTTAGTAGTTTACGAGCGGATAATGATAGGACGATGCGGCAATATCCGTGTTAACTTCCTCCACCCCGCGCGTTCTCTTTTTTTTTAGATGCTCGACGACTGCTTGCTCCCTTCGTTTTATACTCCAATACTTCACGGTAACAGGTTCCCAGTCTCGCAGGTACAATAATTATAAGAAGGTCCCTTTGAATTCGATTAGAAACTCCGTTTTACGTTCGAAAGAGAAGAGCGAGAGCCGGACTTTCTCTCGGATTCAATTAAACGTAAGCGGTTTTCTGCGGTAAACACGTGGGTGTGTTGCGACGCGTATGCGTGTACGGTACGCGGTATAATATACTACACTTGTCCATCGAGAGGCTCGCGTTCCTCGCGGTGACGGCGAAAGGGCAAATTGCTACTTCGATCCCTGCCTCAACTGGCCTGAAACCGCAATTGCTTAAGACCCGGACAATTAAACGACACGAGCCACGACGAGATTCGTTTACCCCCGGGAGAACCTTCGGCCACCGTTGCAGATCCACGGGAGAACCTTCAAGATTCGCGTGTCACCGCTCGATCCCAAAAGCCTCCGTGGCGACCAGTCCTCAAAAATGAAATTTTATGCATTCCCCGTGACGAACGGTGAGAGAAACATTTTCAAATACATTTTTCTAATCGGCTACGCGAATTTATTGAACTCGACGCGAACTTATTTAAGTAATGATATGATAAATGAAGGCTCTCCCGAAGTTGCACGGCCACGAACTGGAATGCGAGGAGTCAGCGTACGTAATAGATGCACGAGGAGTCGATCTCGATCTCGATCAGATCGGTTCTCGTGATTCGACCGCGGAGATTTTATCGTCCACGCGTTAATTGGACTTTATTTATTTATACACGTACACATACCCAAGTTACCCTTTCTTTTTCAACGGTAGCTCACCGAAATCACGTCGCATCGATACTCCGGACGCTTCCTCATGGTAAAGAACGGGTAAACGATGAGAACAAAGAACGTGTGAAAAGTGGTAAACCGATGGATGAAAAATTGCGGGTAATTCGCGGGGAGGCAAGGGAAAAGGAGAGGACGACGACACCGTGTCCCACACCGTGCAATTCTCTTCGCGGAGAAAGGATTGCCGTTCAGCCGAGATTTGCGGTTTCTTTCGCGATAATAGTAAAGGGATACAACTGCTCGCCGAGTTATGTTGCACCTATACGACCCTTACCCTTAAACCGCCTCGCAATAGCCGCCGGGCATCGACTCGTTGCCATTCTAATTCGACTCCGCGTCTCTCTACGTTCGTACGTGAAAAACGCGACGGAGAGAGATCTCTGTCGAACGGAGCGAACCTCGAAACTGTTACGGCCGCGTTCGAATTTTTTATAGCACCGAATGGGAAGTCGGCTAGGTCGGTTCTGTCTGGCCTATTTAGTTTCGAAAAGGAGCCGATGTACTTGCGCACTTACGTATGTACGTACGCTCTCGTCGGAGTTCTCTGAAGAAGGCCGAAGGTGTAGGTCGGCAGATTTTATCGCACAGGAGATTCCTGTACGAGGTATACCTACGTCCGTCCAATCGTCCATCTCTCCGTTTTGTATTTCACTTGCCGCGACATGCGTCGCGCTCTCCACCGTCGCTTCAATCACGCTACATGCGATTAAATTAACTATTCCGCCGCTCGTTTCCCCGGCCGAGATATCCTCTGCCCCGGCCTTACCCCTCGAATCGCGCCACCGATCGTTACGACGTTCTCTTATCTTTACGCGCATTCATCGAATTCCGTTACGTTAATTGCACCTAATCGATTAATTAACTTCGGTGATAAAGAGAACCGGCGTTTTTCGGAGCGAGCCGGTCGACTCAATTTTCAGACAACGTATGAGCGATTAAGTCGAGAAACTGGGTGAAGGTTACAGTTTTATCGAGATCTATCCGAGGTGAGATACGAATGTTAAGTACGACGTTAACGCGCGACACGGAGAGAGAGAGATCGGTCCCGCGTTCGCAGAAAAATTTATTGCAATATTAACGCCGGTCTACGATTGAATTAGACGGATGATGAAAGTTTCAACGTCCGTTCGCATTAAAATTACTGAGCCAGCAGAGTCTGGCGTCTACTTAACGCTGCGTCGAACTCGCAACGTGCCACAAGATCGCGAACGACTCGTTACTATCAAAAACATTAATGGATCGTGACTGGTGCTCGCGCTCCTCTCCGTCCGAGTTTCATTAATACCGAAGCTCGTACATTTTCCGAGGATTTTGAAAAATGTACGTACAACTCCTAGAATTTTAGATCCCATTACAATTTACGTTTATACATCTTTTTACCTGTTTTTTCGCGTGATGGTGGCCGCGGTCGTGGGGCATTGTACTAACCCTCCCTATGGTGGGTGGGAGCGATGCTCCCTCATGGCACCCAAGGGAGTTCAGGCGAAAACTTTCGCCCAAGCCGGCTCGGGGCGACGAAATTCTTGCGGCGCGGCGGCGCCTGCAAACTTTTCGCCGACGATTTCACGTTATCGCGTCGCCGTCTTCGAGGACGCNAACTGTTACGGCCGCGTTCGAATTTTTTATAGCACCGAATGGGAAGTCGGCTAGGTCGGTTCTGTCTGGCCTATTTAGTTTCGAAAAGGAGCCGATGTACTTGCGCACTTACGTATGTACGTACGCTCTCGTCGGAGTTCTCTGAAGAAGGCCGAAGGTGTAGGTCGGCAGATTTTATCGCACAGGAGATTCCTGTACGAGGTATACCTACGTCCGTCCAATCGTCCATCTCTCCGTTTTGTATTTCACTTGCCGCGACATGCGTCGCGCTCTCCACCGTCGCTTCAATCACGCTACATGCGATTAAATTAACTATTCCGCCGCTCGTTTCCCCGGCCGAGATATCCTCTGCCCCGGCCTTACCCTTCGAATCGCGCCACCGATCGTTACGACGTTCTCTCATCTTTACGCGTATTCATCGAATTCCGTTACGTTAATTGCACCTAATCGATTAATTAACTTCGGTGATAAAGAGAACCGGCGTTTTTCGGAGCGAGCCGGTCGACTCAATTTTCAGACAACGTATGAGCGATTAAGTCGAGAAACTGGGTGAAGGTTACAGTTTTATCGAGATCTATCCGAGGTGAGATACGAATGTTAAGTACGAAGTTAACGCGCGACACGGAGAGAGAGAGATCGGTCCCGCGTTCGCAGAAAAATTTATTGCAATATTAACGCCGGTCTACGATTGAATTAGACGGATGATGAAAGTTTCAACGTCCGTTCGCATTAAAATTACTGAGCCAGCAGAGTCTGGCGTCTACTTAACGCTGCGTCGAACTCGCAACGTGCCACAAGATCGCGAACGACTCGTTACTATCAAAAACATTAATGGATCGTGACTGGTGCTCGCGCTCCTCTCCGTCCGAGTTTCATTAATACCGAAGCTCGTACATTTTCCGAGGATTTTGAAAAATGTACGTACAACTCCTAGAATTTTAGATCCCATTACAATTTACGTTTATACATCTTTTTACCTGTTTTTTCGCGTGATGGTGGCCGCGGTCGTGGGGCATTGTACTAACCCTCCCTATGGTGGGTGGGAGCGATGCTCCCTCATGGCACCCAAGGGAGTTCAGGCGAAAACTTTCGCCCAAGCCGGCTCGGGGCGACGAAATTCTTGCGGCGCGGCGGCGCCTGCAAACTTTTCGCCGACGATTTCACGTTATCGCGTCGCCGTCTTCGAGGACGCAACGGTTATCGTTTTCACCCGGGAACGAGGACAGCCTACTCCGCGAGAAGATCTCACTTTAACTGGGGATTTCCCAGGAAATGGAAATTCTCCGATTCGACCGGTCCCACCGCCCTGAACTACGTTTCTATTCTATTTTCTATTTAATTTCGAGCTACACCGTTGAAGAGTTATCGAACGAAAAATGGATCACGATTGGAGAGTCGAATTTTGAATGAAACGATCGCGGGCTCGGAAATCCAGTCGAAACAATTTTCGCTGCGGTGGGACGAGGAAGACCTCTGGAAGGAAAATTCTCGTGTACACGGCGAGCGGTACAGGGAAGAAGCGTGCGGCCCTGTGCGTGTACTCGCGGCATTCACGCGAGAAAACTCCCTGGAGAAATAACCGGCTTGTATGTAATGTACGCCAAGGCATTGTAAGGGGGTGTAAAGCTGGCGCCACGGACCCGAGCTACCGCGAGGGCGGGTGGTTAAGTAAAAAAAAGTAGAAACAAGGAGGAAGAAGGAGAAGACGCTCAGCCGGCTCGCAGGTGCGAAACGACGTCCCAACGACGCGTATTTATTATTTTATTAGCGTCAGGGCTGGATGGCCCAAGTTCGAAAGCGTATGAACAACGAAAACGTATGAGAATAGAGAATAGAGCGTTCTAATGGGAGACTTGTAACCGGGCGATTGAAAGAAAGGGAATTAAGATTGTATGAACACATATATTGGTTTGTCTGGAAAGTTTTTGCCGATTTTTATGGAAAACTTAATAACTTAATTTCTTTCTTTTTCTATAATAAAGATGGAAAATCTGACGAAAGATAAAAAAGTTAGACGCTCATTCTATGCTCTTATGACAGAGTATAAAAAATAAAAATTAGGTACATGATCGTCAAGAGACTTAATAGAAAAATATAGAAAAATTGAATAGAATAAATAATACTTTTTAAAATCTAAAGCTTGTATTAATTATTTTTCTTTTCCCTTTCGAAAATTGAACGAGTAGCAGCGGTACATAGCGCCACGGAGGATCAGCAGACTACAGACTCTATTACACCACTGGCCGGTAAATCAGAGAGCTACGGAGAGAATCAGAGATCAGAGAAGCTAGTTTATCCCGGGACAAATACCGGAAATTTAAAATGTCGATTGCAATCAGAACATCGGTCTATGTATTTCTGTGTCTGATTTTAAATGATTTTCACATCGCCTAAAATAAAGTGAAAGGTCTACTCATATATCTACGACATGTTATCGACAGCAATCTAATATCACCGACCTATGTGTTCCGTAATTACGTTACGAAGTCATTTGCAAATAGAGCGTGGGTGAAACACGTCCCAACGACGCGTATTTATTATTTTATTAGCGTCAGGTACATGTCTATGTAAAAAGAGTAGACAAGGGGCCGAGAGAGAGGACGATAGTTTGGGAATTCTCTCTTCTTTCTAACAGTGTCTGCGCAAAAGAGAAAAATAGTACCCAAATTATCTCTCTCTCTCTCGGCCGTTCGTCTGCACTTTCCACATAGACGTGCTTCCTCCATGTAATACATNTACTTTCTAACAGTGTCTGCGCAAAACAGAAAAATAGTATCCAAATATATCTCTTTCTCTCTCGACCGTTCGTCTGCACTTTCCACATAGACGTGCTTCCTCCATGTAATACATGCTCCGAGGGTTCAACGAAACGTGAACGAGAAAATCGAAAATAAGAATGAAGGGAATAGATATGATAGAGAAAACGAGAGGTAAGGCTGGTGACACCGGTCCAGCCGGCGCTGTCAGAAGTTTATCAAATAATAAGCGAATTAAACAGCGGTGGGACGATGGCTGGCGGACATTTAAAGTGCTCGTTCATGTCCACGTCCGTCCCATCTAATTACCCTCGACTTCAACCGTACGCCCTGTACACCGTACGCCGAATTCGATCCACGACTAAATAACTAATTACCCACCCACCTCTCGCTCCCGGCGCGCTCCGCTTTTATTTCGATCGTCTTCGCCCTTATTCCAATTCTTTTTTCGCTAATTATGCCTGCACTTCCATTAACGGTTCCCCGCGTCCCGTTCTCCATTCGTTCGAGACGCGTCGATGACTGACGTTGACGACGTCAATTAGAACGAATTAAAGGGTCCGCCTCGCGAAATAAGCGAATCGGTCTGCCTCGCCGAAAATTCGGCTGAGCGATAACGTGGAACCGAGAAATGTTTGAACTATCCCGAAGTAATAATGGCAAGAGCAATCCATTCGGTCAGTCGGGTGCTCGGGTCGCGCCGGTCTCCTTTGCTCGGTAATAATTAATGGGCCAACTTCAAGGTTCCTCCGTGCCCAAAGATGGACTAGTGTTAAATTTTCAGCGCGTCTACTGACCGAGGCTGTTACAGATTAGTTAATCAGGGAACACGGTCGAGACTAAACTACTGACAGAATCCTGTCCATGCCTCGCCTTTACCGGAATCAACTTCTTAAATACAGACTCGCCGAAAAGCGAAATGCGTGTCAAACTTAGAGGATATACAACCAGAGTAAGAAAGACAGCGTGTAGGTGTCAAAACGTTTGTTCGTAGTTGTTGTTTTTAAAATTGACACGATGGTCTAGTAATTAGTGGAGCACCCGTGAGGGTCTCGAATCCCAATTAACCTCGAGGGGATGGAAACAGAAGGAAGAAGGGTGAAACGATCCACGCAACATGAGCCTGACCCCGGTAAGACGCGATGCTCGATTAATCACGGCCGCCTAACCCTTTGTTACCCGGTACACAGGGTCGCGTCTCGCGTCGCACAGTTTCGAGTAAGTTAATCCGTCGATCGGGAGGATAAACGTCCGAAATGAATTCCGTGGGGCGGCCGGTCGAAATTAAGAGCCGAAAGAAGGGAACCAGCTTCGAGCAATCTCCGAAACGAGAGAAACGAGCCGAACGCGAGCCGCTTAAACTCGCAATGGGTCTCTGGGGTATAAAAAAAAATGTAAAGTTGGTTGGGGTCGGATCTCGGGTCAAGTATCATCGTCGGCCGGAGGACCGGGAAGAGACTCGTCTAAAGAATCGGGATGCTGATAGAAATCGAGCAAGAGAATTCACTTAATGAACTCGCGCACAACAAGTTCCGATCGCGAATCGTAATTTTTCCTAAACAGAGAGAAGACGAAGTGGAACGCGCTTTTTAACGAGGACGTCGAGTTGTTTGCCAGTCCGGCACACGCGACGCGCTTCTCGAGGGTGTAATCGTAATCGAAATTGGAGGGGTTTCGAACGTCGACGAACGAGGTTCCACGGAATCGTGATGCGACCGCGGTGATTCGATTACCGCCTGGTACGGTACACAGAGATTCCGGCGCGAGTTTCGGTAGTTTCCCGGCGAAGAGAGAAGAGAAGTTGCCGTGTGCCGCGGGCTGTGAATAAGGCCGAGCGAGGGGTTGCTTTGGCCAGAGGCGGCTAACGCACTCCAGGGAACGCGTAAATGTGTCCCTTTAGTGGCCGGCTTCCCGTTACGCGTACGAAAGGATACGATTTTGCCACCCTCTCCTCGATACACGGAGTCATGCCAGTTGTATCGAACTTTCACAATGAAAATTCTACGTATCACGCGTTCAAATCATTCTCCGATCATCAATTATACAGAGAAATCAATAATAAGTGTAGCTAAGCTAATTTACATTCGGCATGTGCGAGCTTCCTCGAACCTCACATAATTGTATAATGAAACTTGTTCGTAACTGCCAAAATTGATTTGAGGCATTTTCTTCTTTGATTTCGTTTCTAATAGAATAAGAAACTTGCAGCACAGCTATCTATACATATGTATATCTATGCAGTGCCCTAGGGAAGACGCGTATGTATTCTCGCTTACAAATCACTGTTCCAGGCCGATCAGATGAAACAGTTAATTGTGTCTGTGTGCGACGATATTCCAACAGGTCTGGTAATGGACTTGGGAGATTGGTCGAGTAAAACCGAGTCAAACCGAACTGGGTCCTCTGTTACTGCCCGGTAATCGAATTACGTAACCGTATGTCGAATTCGTGGAAGCTCGCGAGCAGAATCTACGGTTCCCAGAAAATTTTCAAGCAGTCCTCACAGCCCGATAAGTACGACCGTTTTTATGCCGAGCGATACCGATTTCAAATTTCTGCGTTAGAGAAACATCGACATACGCGATCGTGCATTTGTCAGTAATTCATACGTTATAGCACTGAATTTTCTCGTAAGTGCCTCCGGCGCGTATCAAAGAAATGTTGAGAACTCTAATCGGCATCGAGCCCTCATTTAAATATGTCATTGGCATCGCCGGTTTAACCCTAATTTCTGCAAACATTCCGCTGTTCCCCCTCGGAGCGTCCCTATGAAAAATTCACCCTCGTAGAGAACAACGAGAACGAGAAAGGGCGGAGCAACCCTCTTTATCGCGGTCGATTCGTTTGCTTGTTAGGATCGTACCGAGATTTTTATAGATCGCGACGACTGCTTAAGAATTTCCTCTTTGACAAGTTTATACACTCACCACTGTCGAGGCTGTTCTGGTTCTCCAAATCTGGCCCTTGCACCGGCGACGTTCTCTCCACTTGCAAATATTCTGCAACAAATAGTAGAATTATTGCAAAACTCAGGTACGTATGGCTTTATAAAAATGGGTCGATCGCGTTCCATCGGATGGTAAGAGATCTCTTGGAAAATCGGTAGCTTAATTTGTTGACCGCATTGAAATTTAAAGGGATTCCGGGCGATCGAGCGTAACAAACTGGGTCCTGGGTCCGGGGGCCAGGGCGGCCGACCCCTTTCCGCCACGGATGAGTATAATACCGGAAAGGGTGGAAAAGAGTCGAGCTCGCCCCATGGGAGTCATACCCCGGTGATATTGGCTCCCATTGCCCATTCCTGCGCATAGGAGACCGAACCACCTTGGGCCAGAGGAAAACTGGCCGAAATTTAAATTTCCCACCGGGATATGCGCAACTTTAAGAGTAACTTGTGCGAAACAGCCAATAACGCTTCTTTCCTTTATGCAAACTATCTTCGCGTTACTCCAGAAGCATGTTTCTATCATGCATAATTAGATCAAATAACACTGTGTTGTAGAAAACGATTGGGATATCTATAGTTTACGAGCGGTCAGGGGTTGGGGTTAATTGTTTGTTCGCCGGAGGAATAATTTATTGATAATGGGAGGTAGTAAGTAGGCAGACGGAAGGAAATATACTCAAGCTGGTGGAATTATCATCGCTCATAAGTCACAGGCGCCGCGACGCGGTTCGCGGTTTTCAGAGAAGAGATAACTCGTATAAATAACCCGGAAGTCCGCGGTGTACAATAGTCTTTTTTTACGAGTATGACTTTTGGGAGTTCCAAGGCCGCGCTTGGGACACTGTTGGTAATCAGTTTGTCGTTGCCACCGAAATATACTACGTGAACGGCCGACAACGTGAAATGGAAAAAAAACGCAAACGAAAAAAGGCAGACTGCAATTTTAGATTTCGCTAACGAGACCGATCGCGGTTTCGGCGATAATCGTCCGAACGCGCCTTATTCCTCTTTAATCAGAATTTAATGTTCAATGGTAATGAAAAATCCACGTGATAAACGAGACTCGATTTCTCTCGATAAAGGCGATAGCCCTTTAACCGAGTACTATAATACTTAAATGCCTAGCAAGATTCGAAGAGATCGCCTCTTCGACGAAAAAACGGAGCGCCGAATGTTTAATGATTAATCGGGAGGAATGCTTCCGAGTTACGCGATTGTCTTTCGCGTATAAATTTCGGGGGACGCTGGAAGCTGTTGGGAACCGGTTTTGGTTTTGTATTAGCATGTAACTCCGGCAGGAGTTGAAGTTGCGATGGGTCGTGGGTGGGTGGGTGGTTAGGTGGGCGAGCTGCAGGGAGGGTAATTACCTCCTTGGGGAGTCCCCTTCCTCGTGCCCGTAGCCGGGCTATAGCCCATAGCCCCAGCACGGGTACAGAGGCTTCCCACTGCTCCCAGTGGTCCCGCGGGGACAACGGCAGCGGCTCTCATCCTGCCTCCGGTTCTCATTCGAATCGAATTGGATTCGAGTCGTTGTCAATTCTTTTTACTATTATAATCCTCCGTCGACTCGGAGGGACTCGTCCATCGGTTAATGCCGAACACCTCGCGTGCACTCGTTCCGAACGTCGTCAAACGATTTGATCGGGGTGACCATCGGATTTAAGCTGCGTACCCGGTGAAACCGGGGACTCGTGATCGTTCCGCGATTCTTTTCGTTTCAACGTAGGAACCGAATGAGACCTTCGGAAACGGACGAGATTGCTGGACGTTCGTTGAAATCCGAGACACCTCGGACGGTTCAGCGTCATCGGCACATGCCACTGTTAAGGATATCCCGGTGTCCCTCGGGAGCACGCGGCAAACAATAGCGATAGGCCACCCTTAGACTCGGATGTCTCGTTCGGTTATCCTTCGACCTTCCTTAACGGCGACGGGAAAAGACAGAGAAGCGAACCACGGGGACGAAACAGAGGCGAGGAGGACCGAGAGAGAAAGTATACACCGGGGAAAAGTTTAATTTCTTTCGGAGAAAGATGGCTGTTCCTTGTACTCGGGTCGGTCCACCGCGCGAGGATATCTCCCGCGCCACCAAAGATAGGTGCTGCGCTCGCCCCCTACGTGTGTATATTAGGGCGCGTGTAGACGTCCGCTGGTCTCCGTAGGAATTAATTTCGTCGGATGTCCCTGCTGGGACGTCTCCGTTTGCCCACCGGCGACTTTCCAAAATGGACGGGCTTGCTCAAAAATCGAAGCTGCTTGCCTTTCCTAACCGTTTCCATGTTTCTTTATAAACAATCTGTTTTATGGCATTCGATGGATATTCGACATCGGATTGCAAGCCATCTAAAATCCCATCCTTGCAAACCCTCTTAGGACCCACGCAGGTTGGGTCCCTGTCGTAAAACATCTGAAACGAGGTACGCCAGGCTGATCGTCCTCTACAGCCCTTAAAAAATAAGCTGCCGCTAACAAATATTCGTATTACAAATTATATATTGATCTTTCAATAATTTAATGTATGCACTAATGATACGACATATAAAAGGACTAAATTCTGACTAATGCAAATTAATGGAAACAAATATTTAGCATCTCTATTCTACGATCTTTGACCGAATGACTAATATCTGTCCTTCGCTCGGTATCATTAGGAACACAGAGCGTCTCGAATACGAAACAGAAAATAAGTCTCGCAAGATCGATCCTGTTGGAATTTCGTACGGTGTATCGCAGAGGTATCGATCGAGGTCATAGTTCACGGGGCGAGATGAACCATAAAACGGCGCGCACACCTGCGTATCGTAAACATGACGTCACGAGACGAGGCGAGGGTGTAAACTCGCGTACACTCCCGGCGCAGCGCATCGACTACATCGGTCTTGACGTAACCAATTAGTCGAGGAATTACCGCGGCTACGATCTATTCAAATTATTGCTCGCCGAACTCGCCTGACTTCCGACGCGACACTTTGGATCACCCGGTATTCATAGTTGCTACTTATTTTTAAGATCGTCTTCTACATTCACTATCTATCCCATATTTCCAGTCCTTGTCTATAGAAATTTCGTACCGCGAGAAAAAGCAGTTAACTCGCAGGCTAACTTGAAACGGCGTTACAAACGTTAGCAAGGAGAGAAAGATTAGCATAAAGTTAGCCGGATACGCATGCACGTATGTTCGAAAGTTAAGTTCGCTGCCGGCCCTACGCTCCCCAGATACCCGGTCCCAGCTGAAGTCACATTTCGATATCAGCTTAATATCGTATTCCGGAAACGTCATCGACACTAGAATACAATTTCTTGCTCGGAACTCTAACGAACTTATGCCACCGCCCGAAACTCGCAAATCACTGCTCGACGTAAGAGTAAAAATTCCGTCAGAGATCGAGAGAGAACGCGACTAAGTTCCTGTACAATGTAAATCAACGCTCTAGACGCAAAGCGGTCTATCGGAGATCGAAGATCTGGCCAGCGAGAAGCGCGCGTGGAGTCCGACTGTTCGAGGTAAAGGTAAAATAAGAAGGACGATAAAGCAGTTGTTATTCGCGGCGCAAACGAATGAGGAAAGCCTGGAGGAAGTTTGCGAGGTTCGCTAATAACTCCAGGGTACTGCTCGTTGTCGAGACGCTTTAGTCTCCGCGGTAAAACTTGGTAACTCGAGGAGATAAAGGTAGCGCGAGTCAGTGTCCCGAGGCCATACTAACGATCCTTCTCCTAAATCGCGCCCGTATCTCGTCCTTTCCCTCAAACGTCTCTCCTAAATACGAGCTTCGTCAGCCCTACTCCCTACGATCGAGTTATATTCTTCTATTCTGTAACATCGAAATTGATCTATTATCATTCGCGTTCGATGAGATCGAGGCGTGCGGAGAGCTCGGGATCGGCTCGGACGCCAGGGCACGACCATAACTGAGAATTACCGTATGTAGTCATAGCATGGAACGCGTACAAAGACTAGTTGTCCCATTCTATGATCCGCGTCTGGGTATATGCGTCGAAACGCAAATGGGGGAGAAATTGGCAAGCCAAAGTGCATCAGAAATCAGAGATCAAACATTCAATTCGACTTTGATCTATCGGTGATTACGAGTGTAATACGCGAATTCGGTTATCGCGCAAGAATCGAGATTAACAAAATGAGGGGGAGGCAATTAGAAAGAAAGCAACGGCGCAGCGCGGCCTCGGCTCGCTTGATAATTACGAGACGCGCTTGCCGGACGATGAAGAAAATAATTACGGCCGGCGGCGCGAGATTAAAAAAGCATGCAATTTTTGCGCCAAGCATTTTTCGAGCGCGCTAGTCGAATAAACGCGAGAGAGTTGATTTACAACACGCGCCAGAATGTTTCCCCCGCAACGCGTATTATACGCGCGCGGTAGTATGTGTATTTATGCGAGATCGTTCGTTGCGAACGGGTTGGCTAAACCCTCTTCCACTGGCTATTCCTCTGTGTACCGTGCACTGTGTACCGATGCCCGATGAAACGCGATCGTTATGGGACGCGAGAATTAGGAAGATTACTCGAAATCCTTTCAACATATTTTCTACAGTTAATTTAACGCTCCCAACTTTACAACGTTCGCTCCGGTGTTTTCAGCGCCAATGAGATCGACGTCCTTCGGTCAGAACTCTACGTCGACGATAATCGTCGATTTGCCAGTGGGAAAAATTCCTCTGACGACGAGACTACGCGTGTTGAATTACCAGAATAAAATCCAACGAGCGTTCAATGATACCTGCTGGTACAAGTGAAAATTTATGATCAAGGCCTGTACGTACGTCCGAGCGGCAGATACGATCGTGTACGTGCACGTGCACGAATTTAGGTTTGTATAATGCCCTAGGTGCAATTCGGAATGCATGCGAGATCACAGATACGGTATCGCGTTTGTGTACCTCACCAATTAGAATTTCGAATATCTGCGATTAATTCGCGGCCGCGTTTCCATATTCTTGTTTGCCCTAAGTGTGTTCGCGCATACTTCCAACGGTTCGCCACGTCAAATTAATTCGTCGAAAATGAGGAAGCTCTGACCGAAAGTACTCGCGTAGAACGCTCGCAGCGAGTCCGCCGTAGAAGGGGGAATCGTGGTCCGACTCGGAGTGCTTTCACGTCGACGATCTAGCTGACACAAATCCTGAAACTGAAGAATTAAACCCAGGAACGATTCGAAGGTATTTCGACGGGTGTGCGCTCGCACGTTCGAAACGAGCGTGTATCCACGCGTGTAAGGGGCGTAAGAAGAGAAGCAGCAGCGGCAGCGGCAGCGGTTCGGGAAGGGAGAGAGCCAGAGGTCCCAGGGGTGGACGGTGAGCTGTGCCACGAGCCGCGGCAGCTCGTCACCTGGGACAGCCTTATATCGGGCGAGTACAGTCGCACCGAGAAAGTGCCATTGTACCTAAAGCCGTTTTCCTTGCTCTTGATCAAGAGCCATTCGAGAACAACCGCGGTTCGTGACTCGAAATGCTCCTCTCCTCGCCGAGGGAGCCGGGCGCCGGTGGACGACGTCCTCCAGGAATCGGGTTCTATTAATTTTCCCTGGCCTCTTTTTCGGTGACCAGACGAAAAATTCGATCGAATCTTTCGGAATTAATTAAATTTAATCCTGGCACGAATCGAATCGTCCGTTAAATAAGTAAGACGCGACGGTGGGAGCTAGATGAAACATGCACAATGGAGAAGAACGGCTGGAAACGAAATCCGAAAGGGAGAAACGGAGAAGAAGTACGTAGGTCGAGGAAAGAAGAGAATAGAAGAGAAGAACGGGAGGGAACGAGGTGGTCTAAAGGGGTGGCCGAGGGTGGAAAGTGCGAAGAGGCAGCGGGGCCAGATCCCATGGGACTCTGTGCTCTCCTCTGGTGCTGCCAGCACTCCGGGAACGAGCCGAGGCGAGGAGAGGAGAGACGGAGGAAGAGGGCAGACTACGAGAGGAGACCAAGAGGAAAGAGGGAAGAGGGAGAACTAATCAGCTCGACGCATGCGCGGTGGGCTGCTATGCCCGGTCCCTAGGGATTCCCCTGGCATTCCCCATAATATACCCTCGCCCAACTCCCCTCGCGTGCTACCCTCTTCCCTCCTCGCCTCGTCTCACCCCNCTCGGACGGTTCAGCGTCATCGGCACATGCCACTGTTAAGGATATCCCGGTGTCCCTCGGGAGCACGCGGCAAACAATAGCGATAGGCCACCCTTAGACTCGGATGTCTCGTTCGGTTATCCTTCGACCTTCCTTAACGGCGACGGGAAAAGACAGAGAAGCGAACCACGGGGACGAAACAGAGGCGAGGAGGACCGAGAGAGAAAGTATACACCGGGGAAAAGTTTAATTTCTTTCGGAGAAAGATGGCTGTTCCTTGTACTCGGGTCGGTCCACCGCGCGAGGATATCTCCCGCGCCACCAAAGATAGGTGCTGCGCTCGCCCCCTACGTGTGTATATTAGGGCGCGTGTAGACGTCCGCTGGTCTCCGTAGGAATTAATTTCGTCGGATGTCCCTGCTGGGACGTCTCCGTTTGCCCACCGGCGACTTTCCAAAATGGACGGGCTTGCTCAAAAATCGAAGCTGCTTGCCTTTCCTAACCGTTTCCATGTTTCTTTATAAACAATCTGTTTTATGGCATTCGATGGATATTCGACATCGGATTGCAAGCCATCTAAAATCCCATCCTTGCAAACCCTCTTAGGACCCACGCAGGTTGGGTCCCTGTCGTAAAACATCTGAAACGAGGTACGCCAGGCTGATCGTCCTCTACAGCCCTTAAAAAATAAGCTGCCGCTAACAAATATTCGTATTACAAATTATATATTGATCTTTCAATAATTTAATGTATGCACTAATGACACGACATATAAAAGGACTAAATTCTGACTAATGCAAATTAATGGAAACAAATATTTAGCATCTCTATTCTACGATCTTTGACCGAATGACTAATATCTGTCCTTCGCTCGGTATCATTAGGAACACAGAGCGTCTCGAATACGAAACAGAAAATAAGTCTCGCAAGATCGATCCTGTTGGAATTTCGTACGGTGTATCGCAGAGGTATCGATCGAGGTCATAGTTCACGGGGCGAGATGAACCATAAAACGGCGCGCACACCTGCGTATCGTAAACATGACGTCACGAGACGAGGCGAGGGTGTAAACTCGCGTACACTCCCGGCGCAGCGCATCGACTACATCGGTCTTGACGTAACCAATTAGTCGAGGAATTACCGCGGCTACGATCTATTCAAATTATTGCTCGCCGAACTCGCCTGACTTCCGACGCGACACTTTGGATCACCCGGTATTCATAGTTGCTACTTATTTTTAAGATCGTCTTCTACATTCACTATCTATCCCATATTTCCAGTCCTTGTCTATAGAAATTTCGTACCGCGAGAAAAAGCAGTTAACTCGCAGGCTAACTTGAAACGGCGTTACAAACGTTAGCAAGGAGAGAAAGATTAGCATAAAGTTAGCCGGATACGCATGCACGTATGTTCGAAAGTTAAGTTCGCTGCCGGCCCTACGCTCCCCAGATACCCGGTCCCAGCTGAAGTCACATTTCGATATCAGCTTAATATCGTATTCCGGAAACGTCATCGACACTAGAATACAATTTCTTGCTCGGAACTCTAACGAACTTATGCCACCGCCCGAAACTCGCAAATCACTGCTCGACGTAAGAGTAAAAATTCCGTCAGAGATCGAGAGAGAACGCGACTAAGTTCCTGTACAATGTAAATCAACGCTCTAGACGCAAAGCGGTCTATCGGAGATCGAAGATCTGGCCAGCGAGAAGCGCGCGTGGAGTCCGACTGTTCGAGGTAAAGGTAAAATAAGAAGGACGATAAAGCAGTTGTTATTCGCGGCGCAAACGAATGAGGAAAGCCTGGAGGAAGTTTGCGAGGTTCGCTAATAACTCCAGGGTACTGCTCGTTGTCGAGACGCTTTAGTCTCCGCGGTAAAACTTGGTAACTCGAGGAGATAAAGGTAGCGCGAGTCAGTGTCCCGAGGCCATACTAACGATCCTTCTCCTAAATCGCGCCCGTATCTCGTCCTTTCCCTCAAACGTCTCTCCTAAATACGAGCTTCGTCAGCCCTACTCCCTACGATCGAGTTATATTCTTCTATTCTGTAACATCGAAATTGATCTATTATCATTCGCGTTCGATGAGATCGAGGCGTGCGGAGAGCTCGGGATCGGCTCGGACGCCAGGGCACGACCATAACTGAGAATTACCGTATGTAGTCATAGCATGGAACGCGTACAAAGACTAGTTGTCCCATTCTATGATCCGCGTCTGGGTATATGCGTCGAAACGCAAATGGGGGAGAAATTGGCAAGCCAAAGTGCATCAGAAATCAGAGATCAAACATTCAATTCGACTTTGATCTATCGGTGATTACGAGTGTAATACGCGAATTCGGTTATCGCGCAAGAATCGAGATTAACAAAATGAGGGGGAGGCAATTAGAAAGAAAGCAACGGCGCAGCGCGGCCTCGGCTCGCTTGATAATTACGAGACGCGCTTGCCGGACGATGAAGAAAATAATTACGGCCGGCGGCGCGAGATTAAAAAAGCATGCAATTTTTGCGCCAAGCATTTTTCGAGCGCGCTAGTCGAATAAACGCGAGAGAGTTGATTTACAACACGCGCCAGAATGTTTCCCCCGCAACGCGTATTATACGCGCGCGGTAGTATGTGTATTTATGCGAGATCGTTCGTTGCGAACGGGTTGGCTAAACCCTCTTCCACTGGCTATTCCTCTGTGTACCGTGCACTGTGTACCGATGCCCGATGAAACGCGATCGTTATGGGACGCGAGAATTAGGAAGATTACTCGAAATCCTTTCAACATATTTTCTACAGTTAATTTAACGCTCCCAACTTTACAACGTTCGCTCCGGTGTTTTCAGCGCCAATGAGATCGACGTCCTTCGGTCAGAACTCTACGTCGACGATAATCGTCGATTTGCCAGTGGGAAAAATTCCTCTGACGACGAGACTACGCGTGTTGAATTACCAGAATAAAATCCAACGAGCGTTCAATGATAGCTGCTGGTACAAGTGAAAATTTATGATCAAGGCCTGTACGTACGTCCGAGCGGCAGATACGATCGTGTACGTGCACGTGCACGAATTTAGGTTTGTATAATGCCCTAGGTGCAATTCGGAATGCATGCGAGATCACAGATACGGTATCGCGTTTGTGTACCTCACCAATTAGAATTTCGAATATCTGCGATTAATTCGCGGCCGCGTTTCCATATTCTTGTTTGCCCTAAGTGTGTTCGCGCATACTTCCAACGGTTCGCCACGTCAAATTAATTCGTCGAAAATGATGAAGCTCTGACCGAAAGTACTCGCGTAGAACGCTCGCAGCGAGTCCGCCGTAGAAGGGGGAATCGTGGTCCGACTCGGAGTGCTTTCACGTCGACGATCTAGCTGACACAAATCCTGAAACTGAAGAATGAAACCCACTAACGATTCGAAGGTATTTCGACGGGTGTGCGCTCGCACGTTCGAAACGAGCGTGTATCCACGCGTGTAAGGGGCGTAAGAAGAGAAGCAGCAGCGGCAGCGGCAGCGGCAGCGGTTCGGGAAGGGAGAGAGCCAGAGGTCCCAGGGGTGGACGGTGAGCTGTGCCACGAGCCGCGGCAGCTCGTCACCTGGGACAGCCTTATATCGGGCGAGTACAGTCGCACCGAGAAAGTGCCATTGTACCTAAAGCCGTTTTCCTTGCTCTTGATCAAGAGCCATTCGAGAACAACCGCGGTTCGTGACTCGAAATGCTCCTCTCCTCGCCGAGGGAGCCGGGCGCCGGTGGACGACGTCCTCCAGGAATCGGGTTCTATTAATTTTCCCTGGCCTCTTTTTCGGTGACCAGACGAAAAATTCGATCGAATCTTTCGGAATTAATTAAATTTAATCCTGGCACGAATCGAATCGTCCGTTAAATAAGTAAGACGCGACGGTGGGAGCTAGATGAAACATGCACAATGGAGAAGAACGGCTGGAAACGAAATCCGAAAGGGAGAAACGGAGAAGAAGTACGTAGGTCGAAGAAAGAAGAGAATAGAAGAGAAGAACGGGAGGGAACGAGGTGGTCTAAAGGGGTGGCCGAGGGTGGAAAGTGCGAAGAGGCAGCGGGGCCAGATCCCATGGGACTCTGTGCTCTCCTCTGGTGCTGCCAGCACTCCGGGAACGAGCCGAGGCGAGGAGNAATTAGAATTTCGAATATCTGCGATTAATTCGCGGCCGCGTTTCCATATTCTTGTTTGCCCTAAGTGTGTTCGCGCATACTTTCAACGGTTCGCCACGTCAAATTAATTCGTCGAAAATGAGGAAGCTCTGACCGAAAGTACTCGCGTAGAACGCTCGCAGCGAGTCCGCGGTAGAAGGGGGAATCGTGGTCCGACTCGGAGTGCTTTCACGTCGACGATCTAGCTGACACAAATCCTGAAACTGAAGAATTAAACCCAGGAACGATTCGAAGGTATTTCGACGGGTGTGCGCTCGCACGTTCGAAACGAGCGTGTATCCACGCGTGTAAGGGGCGTAAGAAGAGAAGCAGCAGCGGCAGCGGCAGCGGCAGCGGTTCGGGAAGGGAGAGAGCCAGAGGTCCCAGGGGTGGACGGTGAGCTGTGCCACGAGCCGCGGCAGCTCGTCACCTGGGACAGCCTTATATCGGGCGAGTACAGTCGCACCGAGAAAGTGCCATTGTACCTAAAGCCGTTTTCCTTGCTCTTGATCAAGAGCCATTCGAGAACAACCGCGGTTCGTGACTCGAAATGCTCCTCTCCTCGCCGAGGGAGCCGGGCGCCGGTGGACGACGTCCTCCAGGAATCGGGTTCTATTAATTTTCCCTGGCCTCTTTTTCGGTGACCAGACGAAAAATTCGATCGAATCTTTCGGAATTAATTAAATTTAATCCTGGCACGAATCGAATCGTCCGTTAAATAAGTAAGACGCGACGGTGGGAGCTAGATGAAACATGCACAATGGAGAAGAACGGCTGGAAACGAAATCCGAAAGGGAGAAACGGAGAAGAAGTACGTAGGTCGAAGAAAGAAGAGAATAGAAGAGAAGAACGGGAGGGAACGAGGTGGTCTAAAGGGGTGGCCGAGGGTGGAAAGTGCGAAGAGGCAGCGGGGCCAGATCCCATGGGACTCTGTGCTCTCCTCTGGTGCTGCCAGCACTCCGGGAACGAGCCGAGGCGAGGAGAGGAGAGACGGAGGAAGAGGGCAGACTACGAGAGGAGACCAAGAGGAAAGAGGGAAGAGGGAGAACTAATCAGCTCGACGCATGCGCGGTGGGCTGCTATGCCCGGTCCCTAGGGATTCCCCTGGCATTCCCCATAATATACCCTCGCCCAACTCCCCTCGCGTGCTACCCTCTTCCCTCCTCGCCTCGTCTCACCCCTGTGTCCCTGCTGTTCCTCCTCCCTGAGCGCCCTCTTTACCTATGTGTCCTGTTCCTCCTGCACCTCTCCGATCCTAAGTCGTGTACCAGGTACAGGACTTCCGAACTTCCCCCGGGGATACGGAAAACTCTTTCCTCTCCTCCCTCTCTTTTCTAGTCCCCGCTATCGGTCCGCTCATATTTACTTGTTTATCGACGTTAAAACAATGAGAATGTTAAAAATTGGTACGCGCGTTCTTCCATTACAGGAAACGTTTTACAAGCACAGGAAGAACGTGTCTATACGACGTATCAGTAATTTTTAAGAGACCCATCGCATTTTCGCTTTTCTTCACTCGCCATCGGAAGAAGTCTCCAGGTACTCCCGCTGGGAGAACCCGGATCCCCCATTTTCTTAATGCCAAAGATTTCAATTACCCATTCGTTACGCAGCCGGGATACGTGGCACGATCAATTCCTACGACGGGAAGGATACACGACCTGCGAATCTACCGTCAGCCATCGTCCCTATTTTTTAACCCGCGGAGGAACCTCGCGTAATCCCGTTCAACGAGCCCGCGAACGATTTTCGGGCATCGCAGCATTTCGTTAGCTTTAAACAACCGTGCAACTGTACGCTTTCCGCATATAAGAGTATAACTGCAACGCATCGTATCTCGTTTTTCCCCGAAGAGAACGAGGATCCCGACTTTTATCCGTTCCTCGTTGCACCGGCCGATTATTATTTCAGCTTACCTTTCGCCAAGTGTACTTACGTCCGCTTTATACTCCAAGGTAAAACCGGCTTGGAGGAGCCTGGAACGAGGTTGTATCCCCGAGGAGGCGACCGCCTCCCAAGGGAGATGCCTCGACGGCTCCACTCTTTCCTACTCGCGCAACCTTACTCGAGCCTCTGTCCTCGTTCCCCGTGCTCTAGAGCAGTCTAGAGCACCGGGTCTGCGCTACAGCCAGCGAAAACATCGAGGTTCCTTCGTTTCCTCGATAAATACGTGGCCTTTCTACGCCAACGCTGCTCGTTACAAATAAAATGAACCGAACCTAACCGGACGCGCTTATTAACTCGCGTTACAGTCTTTTTCTCACGATCGCCGACGACGCTTTTATAAACGGGACGAGCGTCGTCGTACGCGACGACCCGGCGTTCATCGAAACGCGTGCGAATTTAATTGAAATAAATAACGACGTATCGAGTTAGATTACGGATATTAAATGAAAAGGGCATACGCCCGTCTAGGAGGAAAATTGTGATGCAACGCGTTCGGGCAATTCCTCTTGGAATGGTAATAGGGGCTCAGGTGGCAAAGGTGATCCGACCGTGCTTATTATGTCGATATATCCTGTCGAAAGTACCGGCGAGAACGATGCTATCTTAACGATATTGTGCATACAGACATCGTTTTATTTCCGTTAAAAAATATGTCCGAAATGAGCAACGATGAATCGGGTATTAGTCGAAAAATTGTTCGCTCGCAACGGCAGCGGACCGTCGAACGAAAACCGCGATAAATCACAATTACCGGAATTATATCGAGTTTCTGTCGCGCGTTCCCCGGCATTTCGGAGCTCGTCGAAAATTCCTGCCTCGAGATTTAACCCTGTTGCCGTCGCTCGCAATTAGACGATCCGACGAGTCCGTCGCCGGACCGATAGACCCGAAAAATTGGCGAATTTCTGAAGGAAAATCGCTATATCGAGGAGAAAATTCGAGTGCTCGAAACGAACGGGACGCGGTCGCACGCCAGTCGTAAGAATCCTCCGGGACAAAGGGAATCCCATATTCATAGAGTGTAAGGTGGGTGGTACAGTTCTTGAGCGAGTACGTAGCTACGAACAATGACGACGCGTCTGAACGCATTGTTGCGTCGCGCGCGCAACCCAATGTCCCGCGAGAACTGATAAAAGTAATGCACCAGAATGCGCAACGACCGAACCCACCCCTCGATTCTTCACCCATTGTTGCCGACGATTCTTGTCTTCCAGTCGCTGCCGCATTGTACCGAGTCTATTCCGCGAATATTATGATTCTCTCACTGGGTTAACCGCGACCGGTATACATTTCTTTTATTTCCCCTTCCAGCGATTTACCAGGAGCCGCGGGCATGTACCGACTCGTGCGATTGATCGATACATCTCATTCTAATAACATTCTCATAAAAGATCGTACGAAAACCTGTAAACTCTGCTTTGAATCACGATCGCTCGGCCGATGCGGCTCGCGATTATATTAATTCGCGTTAGAAATTGTTAAAAGAACATCACTCACCGTCGGAATGGTGACTGAAAGCCCTTTGCAGCTCCTCTTCCTCGTCTTCCTCCTCCTCGTCATCCTCTGGAATCAATCCGATCGAAACCGTAAATTGCGGAACAAAACTAAAGGAGGAGCAGAGCGAAAGTAGAGATCCAGTGTAAACGTTTGCTAAGCGTTTAAAAAGTAACACTCACGCTTAATTCCCGTTGTCTCATTATCCTGCTCGGTTACCGCCAGGACATTCTGCTCGTTCCCGTCGTCCCACTCCTCGTCTCCTGCGGAGAAACGAGCGGACCATTAATTCTATTTCATTTGCATATCACCGGAAGAATAAAATCTGTATTTACGAAAAGGAGAAAAGGAGGAGTACGGTTCACCCTCTCCCCTCCGAGCTTGCCAACAAGCTTTTTTTCACGCGATTTAAACGAGCGTAAGAGGAAATTTCATGTGAAAAATACAAAAGCAAATCGGCTCGCTCGTTCGCCGCCTATATACGTATAGTGTATATCATTAAAAGCGAAACGACTCGACGAGCCGTGTTTTCAGCGTGAAATATAGTACGACGCATCGATGCGACACCCAACGTGTACCGGAGCCGTCCGTTTGTCACGCGGAACCACAAAATTAAACTTAAAAAATTGCATCCCTGTCCACGTGGCCAACAGGTCGTTTGTCAGCTCTGCGTCTCTCGGCCCTCTCTTTCTCATATACCTTCCCTTCTATCAATCGCCGACCAATGATAAGCAGCTTCGTTTATCTCCCTCGCGGTTCTCGCGGAAATCGAAATTCTCTAAAAAATGCCGGCGAGCCGACGGAATAAAAAACGAATTTCGTGCGTTCCCTCGATCAGAGTAATCGGGAAAGTTTGATGAAGCGAGGAAAAGTTGAAGGGAGGCCGGGGGTAGCATTAGACGGGAAACAACAGAGCGGAGGCGAAGGTAAGTGTACGTACGGTCTTAAATATTCTACAAGACATCAGCCAAGGCAGCTGGCACCCTTCGATCGAACCTTTGCACCCTCTGCCCTGTCAGCTGTCAAGCAAACTCTCTCATCTTCCGTACCACCACCTACATTCCCTCCGAAGCTAATGCCTCCTCGATGCTCCATCCATCACTCTCCGCGAGGACTCCACTGTCTTGTATCCCTAATTGACTCGAATTTCAACGAACCATATTTTTTTAACCGGTTCACCGTCGCTCTCGTTTATTCTCTCGACTGAAAATATAAGAAGAAGGAATTGTATAGCGATACTAACGTCGCGGATACAGGAAAGGAAATCAGAAGACCGTAACGTTGAACGGGGATGACTCACCGATATGGGTCAGCGAAATATTTTCGGTACGCGGTGCGCGTGTAAGCATTCGATTTATCATAAATATCGTTAACAATACGGTGACGTAAACGGGGAAAGACAGTCCGGTCTGGACGATAATCGTAAAGGTAAAGGGGATCGGGTTATCGTCCCGACGTGTGCGTTAGATGCACAAATACAATGGAGGTAAGAAGCGACGTGATACGAACGGTCCTACCTACGACGAGGACGTAAGCTCTCGAAAATACAGCTCGCAATCTCGGGCCCACCCCCTCGAGTCTGGATAACGTTAAACGGATGTATTATTATGACCCACGTAGCCGCCTCGTCCGGGAATAACTGCATATTGCGGCTTAACCCTGTACGTCGTACTTTCGATAACGCTAGATGCATTCGCGGCTAAAACGGAACTACGGAAAGTCGAACCTTACATTTTTTTTAATGCGTCCTTACAATTTTCTTTACGACGCGACGTCTCGTGCCCGAAGGAACGGCGGTTTCGAAGCAAACGAAATTTCAAGATCACCCGAACTGATTCAAAATTTATGTTCGCGAGAGTCTTAAAACATTTTTGCGGGAGACGGCGAAGCCTCGTGGCCTCGATATCCACTCATCGTCCCCGTGCATACAGATTGGCTCATAGCGCTGCGTACAAAATTTCGTTCAACGTTTTACAACCGGACCGTCGCATCAATTTATTTTAAGAAGCCACGAACGAATCGTTATTACTCTAGATTTTAATAGAATCGAATGAACACTGCGCGAACGTCGACGGGCGAAATGTGTATTGGAATGTTGAAAAAGTTGTTCGGTGGGTGGGAGAGGATATTGTAGATATAAAATGGTGGCAGCGGAGTTATCCCGGGTGGTCCAGGTACCGTGTCGGAGCCAGAGGGCCAGAGGGTGTTCGTCGGCGGATGCGACGATCCCGCGGGAGTCTGAGCCCGCGTCAGAGCTAGCCGGGGTTAGGTTCCCTCGGGAATCGGCTCGACTTCCCTTGTAGCAGCCAGCCAGCCAGCCAGCCAGNTGTCAGCTCTGCGTCTCTCGGCCCTCTCTTTCTCATATACCTTCCCTTCTATCAATCGCCAACCAATGATAAGCAGCTTCGTTTATCTCCCTCGCGGTTCTCGCGGAAATCGAAATTCTCTAAAAAATGCCGGCGAGCCGACGGAATAAAAAACGAATTTCGTGCGTTCCCTCGATCAGAGTAATCGGGAAAGTTTGATGAAGCGAGGAAAAGTTGAAGGGAGGCCGGGGGTAGCATTAGACGGGAAACAACAGAGCGGAGGCGAAGGTAAGTGTACGTACGGTCTTAAATATTCTACAAGACATCAGCCAAGGCAGCTGGCACCCTTCGATCGAACCTTTGCACCCTCTGCCCTGTCAGCTGTCAAGCAAACTCTCTCATCTTCCGTACCACCACCTACATTCCCTCCGAAGCTAATGCCTCCTCGATGCTCCATCCATCACTCTCCGCGAGGACTCCACTGTCTTGTATCCCTAATTGACTCGAATTTCAACGAACCATATTTTTTTAACCGGTTCACCGTCGCTCTCGTTTATTCTCTCGACTGAAAATATAAGAAGAAGGAATTGTATAGCGATACTAACGTCGCGGATACAGGAAAGGAAATCAGAAGACCGTAACGTTGAACGGGGATGACTCACCGATATGGGTCAGCGAAATATTTTCGGTACGCGGTGCGCGTGTAAGCATTCGATTTATCATAAATATCGTTAACAATACGGTGACGTAAACGGGGAAAGACAGTCCGGTCTGGACGATAATCGTAAAGGTAAAGGGGATCGGGTTATCGTCCCGACGTGTGCGTTAGATGCACAAATACAATGGAGGTAAGAAGCGACGTGATACGAACGGTCCTACCTACGACGAGGACGTAAGCTCTCGAAAATACAGCTCGCAATCTCGGGCCCACCCCCTCGAGTCTGGATAACGTTAAACGGATGTATTATTATGACCCACGTAGCCGCCTCGTCCGGGAATAACTGCATATTGCGGCTTAACCCTGTACGTCGTACTTTCGATAACGCTAGATGCATTCGCGGCTAAAACGGAACTACGGAAAGTCGAACCTTACATTTTTTTTAATGCGTCCTTACAATTTTCTTTACGACGCGACGTCTCGTGCCCGAAGGAACGGCGGTTTCGAAGCAAACGAAATTTCAAGATCACCCGAACTGATTCAAAATTTATGTTCGCGAGAGTCTTAAAACATTTTTGCGGGAGACGGCGAAGCCTCGTGGCCTCGATATCCACTCATCGTCCCCGTGCATACAGATTGGCTCATAGCGCTGTGTACAAAATTTCGTTCAACGTTTTACAACCGGACCGTCGCATCAATTTATTTTAAGAAGCCACGAACGAATCGTTATTACT
Organism: Ceratina japonica; assembly: GCA_019453355.1. NCBI lineage: Eukaryota > Metazoa > Arthropoda > Insecta > Hymenoptera > Apidae > Ceratina > Ceratina japonica. The sequence continues at coordinate 114,325 of SMSR01008059.1, read as the reverse complement.
CTAGATTTTAATAGAATCGAATGAACACTGCGCGAACGTCGACGGGCGAAATGTGTATTGGAATGTTGAAAAAGTTGTTCGGTGGGTGGGAGAGGATATTGTAGATATAAAATGGTGGCAGCGGAGTTATCCCGGGTGGTCCAGGTACCGTGTCGGAGCCAGAGGGCCAGAGGGTGTTCGTCGGCGGATGCGACGATCCCGCGGGAGTCTGAGCCCGCGTCAGAGCTAGCCGGGGTTAGGTTCCCTCGGGAATCGGCTCGACTTCCCTTGTAGCAGCCAGCCAGCCAGCCAGCCAGAGCCAACGGAGCACTTCCCAATGGCTGCTCTCTCTCGGCTGTCTGACTGGCTGTCACGAGTCCAAGACGTACGGCACGGTCGCAACCGGGGAGCAGAGATACCGGATAACCCGCGGCTCGATTCTCTCCTTTATTCACGGCATATCGATTAATGACTGAGAAGCCCTGGCCCAGCTTCGTCCTCCGACCCTCCGGGAGCAGACTCCGCGATCCTCGGGAGATATCGTTAGCCGGATCATCGTGGCCATAAGGCGATCGGCGGCCGATCGATTTTTCCCCGTCCGCGAATCGATCGCGCACGGGAGAGATCGTCTCGTTCGTAGCCTCCGCGTGCAACTGGTGCGCAGGTGGGACGCCGGCCGTTACAAAAGTGGCCGGCATGCGGAAGGCGCGTTACTTATTGTTAGAGCGCGAGAGACTTATTGTTAGAAACAGGCGGTATTCCTTTGAGGCAAGGCCACGCGACGCGTTTCAAACGGTCGCTCACTTTTGCCGGGAATTCTTAGCGCCGCGTGCACCACGTGTGCGCCTCGCTGCAGCTCGCTTTGTTCGCGAATCTCGCTGATCGAAAGGTCAGCCGTACTCGGGGAATGACTCCGGGGCCAGGTTTAGCTCGGTGGAAGGATGATATACGTTTCGTTTTTCGGTGCGCGCGGCTAATTAATCCGAGTAATCTAATGGGTACACTTAGCGTGCCATAATTCAACGGAAAGCCGATGACTTAATCCTAGTTAGAAGTTGCATTATAATCACTATGACCACGGCGCCGGAATTAGGGCTGTCACTGCAAAAACTAATAGCGGATTAAGTTTTAGAGCGGGCACGATTACGCGGATTAAAAGGTTGAGCTCGAAATTTCCATATTACGTGTATGACCGTTTGTTTATCTAAATAGTTCTACCGTCCACGACCGCGACCAGTTTCGATAAAAGAGTTCGACGAGCGTGGGAGTGATCTTGGACGAGACGCGATCGAAACGCAGCCGCGGAGCCGCGCCGTTAATTAAGTTATTATTATTACGCATTTACGCGAGAGACGCAAATTATAATCACGATCCCGTAGCATAATGCACAGTGATTTGGGTCATTGCGTTTCGATTCTCGATTATAATGTTTACTATTAGGTACCGCGATCCGTGGCCACGGCCCGGCGTGCCTACCTAATGCCGATTATTACTGCTACCACGTAATGAGAAATTGCGGTAATACGTCGAGCGATGGCCGCCCTTCGAAGAATCTCTTAGGAACCAGTCTCGTCATTCCCAAAAACTATCGATCAAATCCAAAAACTGAAATTCCACGTTCCGATTATACAATCCGAGCGATGATCACCGTTCGCTATCAAATTTCGAGAAACATACATACATATAGACAGAGAAGGGAGAGAGCGAGAGAGAGTTTCTCTCGGNGCGTTTCGATTCTCGATTATAATGTTTACTATTAGGTACCGCGATCCGTGGCCACGGCCCGGCGTGCCTACCTAATGCCGATTATTACTGCTACCACGTAATGAGAAATTGCGGTAATACGTCGAGCGATGGCCGCCCTTCGAAGAATCTCTTAGGAACCAGTCTCGTCATTCCCAAAAACTATCGATCAAATCCAAAAACTGAAATTCCACGTTCCGGTTATACAATCCGAGCGATGATCACCGTTCGCTATCAAATTTCGAGAAACATACATATAGACAGAGAAGGGAGAGAGCGAGAGAGAGTTTCTCTCGGNTCGCTTTCACCCAACTCTACCCGTCTCTCTTGTTATCCCGATTATCCAGGAGCACACGCGTATGCTCGCTCGAATCATTCCGGATGAGAGCAAGCTGCTACTCTCTTTCCCTATTGTCACACACCTTGTCACCTTCGTCTTCANGACGAGATGGTTATTCGGCGGACGAGTGACGAGCATAAGTAGCCCAAAAGCCGACAGCGCAAACAGATGGGCCTCCATTAACGCAATTACGTATAGGTACGGTACCGATGCGCCGCGCTGCCCGGAATCGTCCAACGTTATGACGGGCATTGGAATCCATTAATACAGCTTCGGTTGCGCCCAGGTTCATTATCGTGCATTAATTAGCGACACCCTATATCACCGATGCTCGCAATGCTATCGAGCCAGGGCTTGCTATTTCGTGGGTAACCGCGTGTTCGTGATGTTCCACCGCGAATTCTGCTGGTGGTAGTACCGCCGGCTGATCCGATAGCCCGACATCGAATTGCTTTTCCCAGAAACAACCCATTTCTACCACTTTCCGTACTTCGACGGCGAAATTGTTAGAACCGTGCGCGTAAAATGATATTCGGTACGATGAACCCGGCATGTATAGTTATCACTCGAACGGGCTCGCTCGTTTGCCCGTCGCCACTTCCGCTTCGCAATAGAATTTTTCGCTGCCGAACTGAAAAACAAGCGAACACGTTATGGCTACACTGGTACACTTGTTGAGTTGTACTACTGCGGGAGCTAGGCGTCGACCGCTACTACTGAATCGTATTTACGACCCGCGCCGCGAAACTTCCCTCTCGATCGCGTAATAATTTTCGAAACCGGCACGCATACTTCTTACTTGTCGACGGGAGGCGAGCCGAAAAATTGAATGGGCAACGCGAACCGAGTCTTACCTTCGCTAATCAAAAAACGCGAAAGGCGTAGGAAAATAAAAAGCAGATAGGGAAGGAGACGGAGATACGAGGGAAACAGCGGGGCAGAGAAAGAGAGACGGTGGAGGCAGTGTGACCAGAATTGGATAGGATAGGAGAACTGGTGATTACAGAGGCTGGGAATTCCATGGGGAGAGACAGCAGTCCCGCGGGTTTCCACCTAATTCCATCCTGGCTGACTACCGACTCTGTCTCCCTCTTTCTCGACACCAGACACACGCTCCGTCGCTGTCTCGCGTCCTCTCTTTCCTCCCGTCGAACCGCGATATTCCTCTCTCGCTCTCTATTTCACCCTGTTACGTGTGTTCGCTTTCCCGTGCTTTCCTCTCTCTTAGCCTGTTATCAGCCGTTCCTCTCTCTCCCTAGCTTTCACCCAACTCTACCCGTCTCTCTTGTTATCCCGATTATCCAGGAGCACACGCGTATGCTCGCTCGAATCATTCCGGATGAGAGCAACCTGCTACTCTCTTTCCCTATTGTCACACACCTTGTCACCTTCGTCTTCATTCATTCGAAACAACGAGGAAAGATTCTACGATTCTATTTTTTCACCCTACTTCCCCGTTTCGCGATACGGGCATCTGCCCCTCATTCATACGAGGAATAGCTCTTCGCGTCAGAGGACGCAAGGTTTAACAATAACGTGATAAAACTAATTTCTAATGACTACCTTAAAAAAAGGGAGGCCGCGTAAAAACGGGAATTACGCGAAGTGAAAAGTAAACAAACGCTTACCCGAGGTTCGACACGTCTTGGAATTTGTTGTTGTTACGTCCTCAAGGCCACGGTACCGCACATCGCGGAGTCACGTGTGCCGCGGTCACGTACAACACATGTGCCAATATACCAAATTCGAGTATACCGCGTATTAAAGTATTAAAACATCCACGGAAATCTCGTGCCGTATTCGACGTTCGCGTACACAAATCGCGAAAAGCAAGAGCACCAGAGGTTGCGAAGCTGACTCATGACATTCTGCGTGTCCTATGTCAGATAACAGAATGGAAAGAAAGATCGGAGTATGCAGAAAACGTAGATGGCTTACGTTTCAGGGATCGGGGTTTCGCCTGCTTCCTCCTGGACATAGCAACTCTCGGCTGGCGGCAACAGGATCGAACGGCGAACCATGAATCAGTCACATTTCGCACTTGTCGTTCACGCACTGGAAGACGCGTTAACGTATCGACGATATCGCTCCCTAATACGGTCCGACATGCGAAAGAGTCGACGATCTCGCGACGGATTTACCAAACGCGATTACCCGCGCACTGCAACGTCGAAACGCGAAGAACGCATCGTTCTAAAGTTGCTCGATCGAATCGATCGACGGTCCGATAATCCCGCATCCGGCGAACCGCGTGCAGACTCCGAATTTCACGACGAGATACGCTACGCTCCGGTTTTCGGAAGACTTTCGGACACCAGAAACCACGTGGCTCGAGTTTAAAATGTATGTTTGAACGCGCGACAGGCAATACGAACATAACGCAGAACGAACGCGGTCGAAGGGCGCGCGGCGAATGACGCGGGTGACAACGCTGACTGATACCATTACAAAGAGAGCTACTGTCTGTGTGATGCACATGCGCCACGCGCCGCTGATAGCAGCCTGCGCAACTACTCAATCCGGCTCAAATTCATTTTTTACCCTATTTATTAAATTATATACTTATTCGCGTATTCATATCACGAATCAGACTACAATTTATCTGTTTATTTCGAGCAAGAGGATCACTTCCTTTACGTTCATTACGAAAAATTTAGGAACTCTCCTCGATGCTTCGATTCAGAATATTTCAAACCTCGAATAATTCGACTGATAGTTATGTGATTATTATTGTTTTTATCAACTTACTTTCGAGGAAGCGATGACAGCAGACCAGAACGCATTTTTTTTTCTTTCCTGGCTCGAATTGTTCCTCCCTCTGCAATATTCTGTGTTATCGACCAACGAAGATCAGCAGTGCTCTACATCTACAACTCTGCACAAACAGAAACAGTCTGGTTTACTACGATGACAGCTGAACTTGATCGTTTTATTGCTGCACGCTTTTATGCGATTATATTCTAAAGTGACACCGTCATCTAATATTTTTAACTCTAACGTTAAATTCTAAATAGACTGGGAATATTGTTCGTGTTTAATCGCTTCGAATCGAGTTTATCTGAGCAGGTTAGACTTGGATACTTCGAAGAGGAAGAGGACTTGGTATTGGCAAAATACAGTGCAAACCGATCTCTAAAGTGAATAATTCTGGTGTAAATCACAAGTGTACTTTGAAACGAAAAACAATATGCTCGCGCTGGAACGCATTCCCGATCAAATTGGTTACTTGGTCTTGACAGAGGACGGTGCCGTGTTATCGGTAATTCTTTTAATAACTGCGTAAATTTTATCTACTCATCAATCACGTATTATTACTGTTCCATAATTATTTTTCAGTCCGGAGGTGAACTGGAGAATGACGAAAGAATTGCTAACATTATCGTAGGATTAGTCACCCTAACCAATAAAATTGACTCGAAGGCATTTCCAAACAATGAGGTTTTTGATAAAATATCGATTACATATCCGGATCATTGCTATGTCATTTGTTTATCGAACAAAAAACTTCATGTGGTAAAGAAAAAGCTGGAGTCCCCGACGACTACCGCGGTCGTCGAGCAACCTTTAATAGATGTATAAGTTTGCGTGTCCACGATTTTTATCCATAAGCATGTAAAATAAATTTGTATAATACTTCAATAAAATTTTTTACTATTACCTGAACCAATGCGTCCTATCAATATACCAATCTAAGTCTAGTAAGCTAGTTCCTATTTTTATAATTATATTTAGTCACATATGTACATCTTCCTTTAATACAATCCAATCAAATCCAATTCCTCACTCTATGCATCAATATCCGTATCAGAACTATCGTAAGTAACTAGCGACGTACTTAGCGTACTAGTAGCAGGTTTCGACGTTGAAGGTTCCTGGTCACTCACTCGTGGCAGTTTGGGTACTTGTCCGATTTGTTTTTTAATACCGCTAACGGATGTAACAGACGATGCATTCTTTAACTTATCTCTAGATCTTACAACGGAAACAAGTTGCTTTAACTGGCTCTGTTTAGGTTTCTTTGTGTCTGAAAGAAAACGAAACATACTTCGATCTTTAACACCTATGAACAATGAATATCGCGACAAAATCATTCACATTACCTCGTTTATGCATCAATAACTTTGCTAATTTTATATCATCCTCGTGTTCATTTACTAGATCAATATNTGCAAGTATAGACTTTTAAGGTACAAAACAAAAGAACATTTTAGAAAATAAACGCAAATATCTTCTTTGGTTTCAAAAAATAAAACGATAGGAACTCGACAGGGGTATATTTCTCGCGTTCTCAAGAGTCTGTCAACTAGAGAAATATATGTACCCAAACGCTCTTAAATACTCTACATCTGTATCAGTTGACTAAGNTTCCATAATTATTTTTCAGTCCGGAGGTGAACTGGAGAATGACGAAAGAATTGCTAACATTATCGTAGGATTAGTCACCCTAACCAATAAAATTGACTCGAAGGCATTTCCAAACAATGAGGTTTTTGATAAAATATCGATTACATATCCGGATCATTGCTATGTCATTTGTTTATCGAACAAAAAACTTCATGTGGTAAAGAAAAAGCTGGAGTCCCCGACGACTACCGCGGTCGTCGAGCAACCTTTAATAGATGTATAAGTTTGCGTGTCCACGATTTTTATCCATAAGCATGTAAAATAAATTTGTATAATACTTCAATAAAATTTTTTACTATTACCTGAACCAATGCGTCCTATCAATATACCAATCTAAGTCTAGTAAGCTAGTTCCTATTTTTATAATTATATTTAGTCACATATGTACATCTTCCTTTAATACAATCCAATCAAATCCAATTCCTCACTCTATGCATCAATATCCGTATCAGAACTATCGTAAGTAACTAGCGACGTACTTAGCGTACTAGTAGCAGGTTTCGACGTTGAAGGTTCCTGGTCACTCACTCGTGGCAGTTTGGGTACTTGTCCGATTTGTTTTTTAATACCGCTAACGGATGTAACAGACGATGCATTCTTTAACTTATCTCTAGATCTTACAACGGAAACAAGTTGCTTTAACTGGCTCTGTTTAGGTTTCTTTGTGTCTGAAAGAAAACGAAACATACTTCGATCTTTAACACCTATGAACAATGAATATCGCGACAAAATCATTCACATTACCTCGTTTATGCATCAATAACTTTGCTAATTTTATATCATCCTCGTGTTCATTTACTAGATCAATATCAAGTCCATTCTTTTTAAGCAACATTTGATCCAAACCCTGTTTCTTCTCCAACTCCTTCTTTCGTGTCTATTGTGGAAAGATAAATGTTTATCAGTAGTGTATGGATATCAGACTTAAGAAACAGTGCAAGCTAAACGTACTCTAAACGCGGAACGTAATACGCAATTCGAAGTATAATCGTCTTTCCAAGTAGCTTCGTTTAATGCTATCGCGGTTTCTAATGAAGAATTCCGCGATTTTGCTATTTTCTTATCCTCTATTCCATGCTCCAATTTGTACATAGCATCGTCATATAGCCTGCAAGATACTTCTTTTGTTTCTGGTACCACCTGTTCATTTTCCTTGGGATCCCATCTATTTTCTTGACGTCTCGCACCACTTACTATCACGTAATCGAGATTCTATAAAAAAAGGAAGGGTCTTGTATTTGCATCTAAAGCGACAATTTATCGAGAGTACAAGACAACTGTTGCTTACTGCTGGGTCAGTCTTTATCTCAAAATGATTGTCGCAAAGGTGACATTTCATTCGAAACTGATACAAAGGGGTGCTGTAATACATTCCAATTTTCTTTTTCTCAGCGTTATAACGAACGCCCATCCCAATATGATTGCCACATCCTTCGCACCATATGTTATATGGCATCTCAAATCTGATGATAAGGATGCCCATGTGTAATTTGCGGGCTCTTTCTCGTAATGCATGAGTCCCATGAAATTTATTCAACCCACCAACCCGTGGATCGTAATCGGGCGGATAATAATGATTCGTTCCTTTGCGTTCTCCCATTTTTCTACATTTAACCAATTTTTATAGGTACTTTATAGATACAAGAAATGTTGATATTTATTCAACGTTAACAACATTAGCGATACAGTATTACTTATAGATAATAATATTTAAGATTGTCGTACCTTGCTTTTTAATCAGACCCAAAATAATTAAATGTTTTCATTCTGCCTACGACGGACTTCTAATTAATATTCTATTGTTCCATATTTGTTTCTCCATTTTATATCACACACATATCGAACGAGTGGAATCTGACAACTGACAACTGTAGTTCAGTTCAGGTTACGTTATAATACATATACAACCATATATACGATACGACGAGACGACGAGACGAATGTATAATTGTATGTCTATTGACGTCTATGGACGACTCATCATGGACCGTCCATGCTGTGCGTTACAATTAGGTTAACGTAGCAAAAATAGGGACATAATTTACGTCAACATCTAGGACATTTTGCGAACTCAGTGACATCTAACATCTCTAGGATCCTGTTTAAGATTCAAAAATTATTTCACATATGCGGAAATCACGATCTTACATACGAAAACATACTATCAGATCGCGAAATGATACAATGAAGCATTTAACTTACAAACAAAACGGTGTTTTCTCACTATTTCAGACTTTTCGCATTCACTAGTTGTACAAACAATTGCAGTGATAAAATTTTATTATAATAATCATATAAAAAACTAGAAAATCTCTTAGCCTATGTCTTATAATATAATTTTATATATTTATAACAAAACTATGCAAGTATAGACTTTTAAGGTACAAAACAAAAGAACATTTTAGAAAATAAACGCAAATATCTTCTTTGGTTTCAAAAAATAAAACGATAGGAACTCGACAGGGGTATATTTCTCGCGTTCACAAGAGTCCGTTAACTAGAGAAATATATGTACCCAAACGCTCTTAAATACTCTACATCTGTATCAGTTGACTAAGTCTAACATCACATATGTATTGGATGAAACATCCCTTAAGTAATACTTATAGAAAAAGACATAACTTTTGTCAGAATCAGCTTTGTACCTTAGTTCTTGTGCCCAGTCGAATATAAATGGAATTGGCATGCTCTAAGTACTTTAGAGGAAGTACAGCAAGTTCTCTAATTGCGTACTCGGTGGACGATGTACAAATTGCGCTACTAAAAACGCGAGTTTATGCGCGTATTGACATGGTGCAGGTACTTTAACGGTGCCAGACCAATTGTAATACATATGGCACATTTTGTATGTCATCCGTTGGATTTGGTCTGGGCTCCAACCCGTGGTATCCGCTATGACATTGAACGCGGTGGGCGATACCGTACCCTGTTTCACCGATTGAGATATGATAAAGAAGTCGTACCTCAACGGATTCGTAACAACGTCGTCTACTACTGTACCAGGAGGCGGATTGTTCCGACCATAAAAAATCCTAGTATTAATTCTTTTGGTCACTATTATAAAAGCCATTTTAACTGGCACAGTCTCATACATCTGGTCCAATTTTGCCNCTCGGAGGTTTGGTCTCTATTTCTGGCAGATTTATCACGCGCCTTCCGCGTACGGATCCTCTTCCCCTGGGCACAGAACTTGTCCCCGCATCTCCTGAACTGCTTGCTCCGGAAGATACACCTGCTTCATGTCTCGATGTTGAAGCACCATCGTCTCTAGACCCTCTATCAACGATCTTTATTTTTGGTTGATAGCCATGTGAGGTCGATGGTCTTGCGTAAGGCGATGGAGCACTGGTTTGGGAACTATAGGAGGATCTTCGACTTCTGTCTGAATCTCGCGAATCGGAAGAGCGATCTCTTCTATCATCCCGGCCCCTTGGTCCACCCCGACCGTAACCTCGGCCTTTCGGATTGGAATTTCCATATCCCGACATGATTTTACTAGCTATAACAATCATGTTAAAATTGGAACGTAAATACATTGTTTCTTATTANAATTCTGGATTAGAGGTAGCCATCACTTGTTCGATCGTGGCCATGTATGTATTCGCCCGGTCATCCTGTATTTCCCAAACCGTGGGACGATTGATTGTGCAATTCATGCCCCGGGCGCATTCTTGAAGCATGTTCATGAATCTCTGTAAAAATGAACACGCACACATGAAGATACATGAACACAATGCAGGATGCAAATGCGGATATATTAAACAATAGATTTCTTACGTCTACTTCGCGCCTCATGCGGCCCAAGCATATCACAGTCCAATTTTGTAATCGAGCAGCGCAAAACGCCGGCTTGGACTGCAGTTCTCGAGTCCAATCACAAAACTGTCCGCTGGAGACATCCGTACCATTTAAAACGATACGCTCCTGTGGCAGAATGCGTGCTGGGACGTCAATGAGTTTTTCATCGAGTTTTAAACTCCATTCATTGAGTTCTTTCATGACTTCTGGTTGACTTCGAAGTCTTCTGTTGAAATTGAGTAATTTTTCAATTCGCGCTTGCGGTGATACACGCGTTTTTTCAGCCATTGCGCGCATTAGTTGGAAGTTCTCGCGCATTTGATCTGTCACGCCTGAACAATATCAAAATAACAATAAAATACCATGTATCGTCAAGTACATTTCAAAATACATAACACGGAACGTAAAGTAAAGAGACAATTACCTGTTGGACGACAGAGTTCTGGGATCAAATATACAAATCGTTCTTCCTCTGTGTTACGATTCTTTGGTTTTACTTTGGTAACTAGCAGCGGTTGTAATTCATTACGAATTCTAATCTGGTACTTATTATAATAATAATCCTTATATGCGATTTCGTCTCCACTTTTCAAGCGGAACGTCGAGCTTGGATTTGTATCGAAATCCACATCGGATATGCGGTACGTGTTATTGTTATAGTCGGTCAGTACTATCATACCAAGTACCTCGTGTTCGTATAAAGCCTGAAAATATACGTAATTCAATGAAATTATGCAATTTAACATAATAATAAATGATGCATTTGTAAGAGAAACTCACTTTGTATTCGTGACAATTTCGATTATAACAATCGTTGAGGACATCTAACAAATTCTGCTGGCGGAGAACTTTGTGCGTGATCTCAGCAGACATAAGTAAACTGTTTTCATGTTGCCTGATGGACATCAGATAGCCCGGCCACAACTCCAGGCGGTGTTCACGGATTTCAACTTTGGCACGAGCATCAAAATAGTCGCGACCAACAAGTTGAAGATTCAAGAGGTCAAAACATTTTCGCACGATGATGTTAAAAACTTGGATATAATGAGGGTCGCCTTTCCTCAACTCGCCCACAAGACGAATAGTGATCTTAATATTTTCGTTATCCGATTGCCTTTTAGACAACAATTCTAAGGGATCCGATAATCGTGTGCTGGTATATAGGACTGTCCCATCAAAAACGTATGCTGCCAGACAAGCTCTATGCAGTCTGAGTAAACCTTTTCTGACAAAAGTACGCTCTTCTGGGGGCTCGAAATCTACACGGTATTGATAGAGACACCAAGTTGGCGCTGAAAGCACTTTAAAGTAGTTAGCCTGCATCATTGCTCGTTGTCCAGAATTCCCCTTCTTTGAATCGACGCTCGGAGGTTTGGTCTCTATTTCTGGCAGATTTATCACGCGCCTTCCGCGTACGGATCCTCTTCCCCTGGGCACAGAACTTGTCCCAGCATCTCCTGAACTGCTTGCTCCGGAAGATACACCTGCTTCATGTCTCGATGTTGAAGCACCATCGTCTCTAGACCCTCTATCAACGATCTTTACTTTTGGCTGATAGCCATATGAGGTCGATGGTCTTGCGTAAGGCGATGGAGCACTGCTTTGGGAACTATAGGAGGATCTTCGACTTCTGTCTGAATCTCGCGAATCGGAAGAGCGATCTCTTCTATCATCCCGGCCTCTTGGTCCACCCCGACCGTAACCTCGGCCTCTCGGATTAGAATTTCCATATCCCGACATGATTTTACTATCTATAACAATCATGTTAAAATTGGAACGTAAATACATTGTTTCTTATTAAAATGATAACACAAAATTTGCTTTTCGCTTTACTTCCATACAGTATCCGTAGTATCTAGCGAGAGTGGATATCTCAGAACCCTTCGTGCAAAAACGACTTCGAATCAGGCCCGAAGAGTATTTCAAACCCTCGGTAATTAAACCTAAACATGAAGCCTGGAAAAGCCATGAACCTGGTATTTCGGCAACTGATTCAAATTCGTTTACGACATAGTATCTAAGGTCTCGGGTTTTCGCACGGTTCATTACGGTAATAAAAGTTATGGGCCTAAGTTTAGGCCTTCCGACGCGTCAGGTACTGCAAAATCCGTAGTATTTAGCGAGAGCGGATATTTCAGAACCGTGCGTAAAAAAGCGACTTTTGATTTGAGGCCCGAAGGGTATTTGAAACCCTCGGTAGTTAAACCCAAACACCTAGGGTCTACCTGCTATTTCGGCAACAGAGTTAATTTCGTTTACGACAAAGCATCCAAGGTCTCGTGTTTTCGCAAGGGTTGTCACGGTAATAAAATAAAAGTTATGGGCCTGGGCCTGAGTTTTTAGGGTTTACCTAGGCCTTACCTTAGGCCTTTTTACGCAACAGGGACGTACGGAACATCTGGACAGCGCGGATCCGACAAAGGCCTCGAATAGACAATGTACACAAAATGTAACAACGTTTCGCAGCTTGTGAGTCCTTGATTTTTATAGCAATCTTTATACACTCGTTGAGGATACATTGTATTTTATGTACATTGTCTATCGGGGCCTTTGCCCGATTAATATCAGATTCAAACTTGGATTTAAATGAATATGTAAGGAAGATTTTTAGTTGTTATAATATTACACGGAATTCCATATAAGCAATATCTTATAAATTATCAATTATAAATTCCGAAGAGAAACAATTCAATAACGTTCCCCGTCCTCAAATATTTACATCCGACGCAATATTAATCACAGATTATATCTGTCACAATTCACAATAAGGAAAAAAAAGACTGTATATCTGAACAATTCTATTCTCCTTTGTTAGACGCATATATATCTAATATAAATGAATTGGCTACAAAATATTGGAAAGTCGTAATGGGATACTTTGCTGAACAAGGTATCTGTTGCGCACGAAATATGCTTATGGGACAACGAAAAGTGCCGTCCGGTACCGCCGTTAATTGATCTTCGCACAAAGGATATGCAGGAATAAATGTTCTTTTAACAAAAAGAGCGACAAATAAGTAACCGAAACATCGCAATAATGAGAACAAATAAATACGATCTCAGTTCTTCGATCGTATCTCAAAACTAAGACGAAAACGAGAGAACGATTTGTTTCCATCAAATGCCTCGAGAATTACGAATATCTAAGCGGTATTAATTGGAAGTGTGTACGTACTAAAAATATAAATGAAACATAAATACCTGAAGCCTAGAAATACGTTGAACTGCTCCAGATTCGTAGTAGACACTGTAAGACACAACAAACTGTCGACGTTACATGCACTTCGTCTTGCGATGCTCGATTACACGATGAGCCGTTTTCACCGTTGGACCGTATATGATCGTTTGTGAAGTTGAAACCGTTGGGAGAAGATGAAATGGCCAGGATTTCGCGCATGCGTCGATGGTACCGGACAAGGACTGTCAAACTTCGGCAATGCCGTGCCCGCGTCGTACCTATCTAAGGGATTCTTAATGCTCTTCGCAATTTTAACTTGCAGCCACGCGATAAAAACTCGATCACAATTATTAAAATTAAAAATAGCACCGATGAACGTTAGGATTAACGACGTTTTACGTTGATTTCGCGTTGTCCATAAAATTGTTCAATAGTCGCTCAAATTGATACGTGAATGCGAACTGGCGGGTTTATCGACTGCGCAAACTCGCATCTGTTTCATTGAGAGAAAAGATAAAAAAATATCCGTAGTGAAGAATACTAACACACTGTTTTTATAACTGTAATTGTACCTTTCCACTAGAAAAATACAAAAACTTATGTGTACGTAGTAAAGTATTTAAATATTTACGCAATCAGTAATAGTTGAATGAAGACCAAAGTTAGAGCTCCCCTTCCGTCAAGTTACGTCCTGGCAAGAAGGTGGGAGAAAATGCGTAATAAGGAGAAGTCCGAGAAGTCTGGTGAACACATGGACGTGGGTGAACACGTGTTTCTGTCGACAACCTCCTTCAGTTCATAGATAATTTATTGCAGAAAATGGGTAAAGTAAGGACGAAGAAAAGAAAATCGCACAAAGAAAACCCTACCGGACTTCCATCGGTGAAAGATTTTGATTTAGAAGAAGCGGAAAATGTCACGAACGAAGACAGGGAAATTGCTTTGCAAAGAGTACTCGAAGAGGTTTCTATCTTGCAAATTACAAAATATTCTATGTTTCATTTAGAACGCGGTAATGACGAAAGTATGAATGTTCCAGGTACAGTCTCCTAATATCGAAGAAAAATTATCTGGTTTGCAAACGATAGAATCAATGTGCCTCGACTCCTTGCTTGCCACACAAATTGCAAACAATCATATAGCTAAAATTTTGGGACCGTCACTACTCGACCCAAACGCATCGGTAAGAGCCTGCAGTGCATGTGCATTAAGAACTGTTGTGGAACATGGTGACGATAAAGCTCACGAGATTTTAATGAAAGACGATGTCATGTCACCGATTTGTGCTTCATTGAAACAAGTAAGTTCAAAGAGATATCTTACTACACAGATCCATGGTAATAATTTGTTAAAAATGTTCAGTATCTAGACTGGCAGCCAAAGGACGATAAAAAGAAAGGTGATAATGACCAAGCATTAATTCAAACGATCCTGTTGCTATCAACATTGTGCGAATACAATGAACAAGCAGTGACACATTGTAATAGAGAGAATATTGTGTCATTATTAATCAAATTTCTGGACATCACTGTTTATGGAATAGAAATTGTCACGGTCGTCATAAAATATTTGTCATGTTTGTTGGATGATAATCTCACCGCTGTTAAACAGCTCAGCAGTTACGAGGATACTGTACTTCAACTTTTGACTTTTGAATCAAACGATAAAAATAAAGCTGATGCTATTTGTCTTAAAACTGCTGTGAGTGGTCTATTGTTGCATTTAGCTCGTTGTACAGAAAATACTTCAATCATTTGTACAATAGTAAATGTGCTTTCAAACACTCTTTCAATTGATCATAATTTCTTATTATCCGATTTGGCTTCTGTTATACCGCATGAGAAAAATGCTTTGTCGGGCAGTGCAAAGAGGAGAGTACAGAACGACAGAAGTATTCTTGGTGCACAGCAGCATGCTTTAGCAATATTGGCCAACTTATCAGTATACAAGGATGAAGACAGTGAGAATGAAGTTGATTTTGATGATTCGGACTGTGAGACCGAGGATACAAATGACGAAAGGATGGAAGAAACTCCAAACACTTCTCTACCAGTGGAGGTANATTGTGTCATTATTAATCAAATTTCTGGACATCACTGTTTATGGAATAGAAATTGTCACGGTCGTCATAAAATATTTGTCATGTTTGTTGGATGATAATCTCACCGCTGTTAAACAGCTCAGCAGTTACGAGGATACTGTACTTCAACTTTTGACTTTTGAATCAAACGATAAAAATAAAGCTGATGCTATTTGTCTTAAAACTGCTGTGAGTGGTCTGTTGTTGCATTTAGCTCGTTGTACAGAAAATACTTCAATCATTTGTACAATAGTAAATGTACTTTCAAACACTCTTTCAATTGATCATAATTTCTTATTATCCGATTTGACTTCTGTTATACCGCATGAGAAAAATGCTTTGTCGGGCAGTGCAAAGAGGAGAGTACAGAACGACACAAGTATTCTTGGTGCACAGCAGCATGCTTTAGCGATATTGGCCAACTTATCAGTATACAAGGATGAAGACAGTGAGAATGAAGTTGATTTTGATGATTCGGACTGTGAAACCGAGGATACAAATGACGAAAGGATGGAAGAAACTCCAAACACTTCTCTACCAGTGGAGGTAGTCGAAATTTTTAAGAGTTGTGCCATAGTAGAGAAAGTGTGGGACAAAACGAAAGCAGTTGTTCAGGCTACGATAGAAATACTAGAACAAAATGCTGAAGGGAAAGAAATTTTAAACGAAATGCGTTTACTAAATGCGAGAGCTTATTACTGTTTAACCAATTTGATAGCGACTTCAGAACTTGATATGCTCGGTGGGACGAACAATGTATATAGGTACGTACACGCAATCTAATTTTTATAAGAAAGTGCGTGTGTGTTATGCAAATTTTTTTTAATCATTTATTGTCTACTAGAATGTGGATTGATATTGGGACGTTCGTATTCAAAAATGCGGATCCAACCGATAAAAATTTAGTAGAATCTGCAGCAGCAGCATTGAGTGCGGCTATTAAAAAGTTGGCCCAACCGAATATCAAAGTTTTTGATCGATTAACGTTGAACGACATCGAGTTCATGATCGACGGGGAAAGTCGGTATCCGAACCCTGACGTTCGAGTACACCTGATGCGAATATTAGGGAGTTTGGCTTGTATCTTAAGGTTTAAAGATAATATTCCTCCCGACCATTACGAAGTGATCAAAGTAAGATCTACAATTTCTTCTCTATTCTATCAACTATGATAACTGGTTTATTATTTTTTTGTAGCGCATATCCATGTTTTTATTGGATACCAGCATGAGTGAGCCTTTGGTTTGGATTGTGGCAGAGGCTATGGACGCGATAATGGATATATTTTCGGACGACGATAGCGAGCAGATAGTGCGAATCGAGCGAGAGATTCAATTAGTCGAAAAATTGAAAGCTCTCGTACCGATCTTTAGGAAGAAGGTAAGAACCCTTATTCTTTTCTGATTCGTGATGCTAAAATTTCGTGTAATAATTGGTTCTTTATCCATAGTTAAAACAGCAAAAGAAAACTCTGGGAGACAACTCTGCTACGATATCTACAGTGAATGGGAATATCACAAGGTTTATAAAATACAAAGAGGCCCGAATGTAAAATAAAGCTTTGTAACCTTTGCTCTAATCTGTTTTATACAGTTTGTTAACGCATAACGTTGTAAAGTAAGACGTAATCCTATTTACAGTATAAATATAATATTAAAACTTCGTAACTGATCGTTAAGTTTTAACAATAAAAGCTTTGCGTATCTCGCATCCCGAAGCATTCAATTACATTTCATCATCCTTGAAAGTAAAGATCAATCAGAGAAGCTCGAATCAATTTAAATAAAATGTCTAAAGGAGCAACAGATTAAACCTAGTAAGACTCTCAGACTTTATTCCACATCAATAAATAACGAGAAATCTAAATAAAGAACGAAATCCACGATCACAGAAATCTGTACCTAACATCGACTCTCTTTCGATCAAGCTTTTCCAATAATAATGGACGCGCCCGCACACTCATACGTACACGCTTCTCGTATTTAAAAGTACCTATGTATTCGATAAAAATAAAATTCTCAAGACGATCTCATCTTCGGTTAAATTTAAGCCGTCAATTATGCATTCAGCAAACCTTTGAGCGATTAAATAAAGGCACATGTACACGCGGTATTTGCACAGTCTTCGAAAAAGTTTAGACTCGCGAGAATCTCAGGTTCTTTGAATGAATTTAAATAATACCAACGGTACTATTAAAATTAAAGCGACTTTCCTCTGATCGGCTCGATACTCCCGATTCCATTCGAAACTGGTTTGGGCAAATCGTGGGAATCTTTCAGATTTAACGAGTTGTGCCTCCTCGGTTTCGGGATAGGATTCACGTCCGCTAGGATCTCCGGTCTCTGTTTGATCGGCTCGGATATGTGAAGTTCGACCACCTTCACTGGGTCTCTGGACGCGACTTCCGAAACGGGCGATTCGTTCAACCTCACCACGCGAATTTCCTTCTGTTCCCTCGGGAATTCCTTGAATTCTATCTTGATCGGATCTTTGTCGTTCCCGACCATGTTCTGGAAGAAGAGCCTACGGTTCTCCAGAATCGAATGCCTTCGGTTCTCTTCACCATTTTCCTCAGACTTTTTGGACGCGCTCATTTCCAACTCCTTTATGGCTCTCTCGATCTTTTCGATCTCGTCCTTCACTGAAAAACTATCGCTTCTAGACAAGGAACTCGTAGAACCTTTCTTCCGAGGAGAGACGTCGTCCACATCCTTAATAATTTCTATATTTTCCTGGGAATTCCTGCGGTATTCTATCTGCACATCATTTTGTTCGTTCTCCTTGGTATCTTCTTTGATGATTTCCTTCTGCTCCTCTTCCGCGGTACATTCCGCGGTCTTTGGTTCTTCTTCTTTTACAGAATTGTCTCCCGAACAATTTTTACCATCGCACGATGTTTCTATATTATTTTCAACGATCTTTACCGAATCGTCTTCCGTCCCGTTCGCTTCTGGTTTTTCTTTCGATTCTTCGATAGACCCGGTCTTCTCCGTCAAATCCTCGATGTTCTCAGTGACCTTCGCTATGTCAGTGGATTCTACTATTCGAAGTTCCACGCTAGTTGTTTCGGGGACCGTGGAACTCGTTTCGTCCGTTTGCACGGCATCGCGGCGCGGCGGCTGCGGCGCTCTACGTTTTTTACGCCCGAACGAGCTCATCGTGCTACCGACGGAAACGCAACTGTTTATGGAGAGGTTCGACTTTCTGTGCGCGTCCTGGGAGTATCGTTTGAAAGCGTAGTCCGCGGGCTCGATCTCATCGGAGATCGTCGTGTCGCCGGATCGAGACACTTCCTCTTCGGGATGCAACGTGTTCACGCTTGTCCTTTGCGACGCTCTATACCCAAATCTTCGCCTGTAACCAAGTAATCAAAATTTATTCATATAATCAGAATTTGGTTTCAGATTAAAAAAAACTTACATGGGAGGAACGGGCGTCATTTCTTCAGTTTTCTCGTGGCGAATCTCAACCTCGTTTTCGTTCGATTCCTTGTTATCGAAATCTAACGCTGGTATCTTGTCCCTCGGTTTTGGACTGACCTGACCGAACCTACGCATTCCACGAAAAGGATAATGTAATCGCTGTTAGGAAATATTTAAAGCGTTCGAATAATAATAATGTTCACCTCCTCGCCGGTGGTTTGGGAGTGAGGTCACCCATGATGGACGTGGTGGTGTCCTTTGGACTTCCATCGTAGATTCTCGCCGGATCACCGTTCACGGTCAGATTCGAGTCGTATCTCGAGGACGTATTGTCTAGCGTGTACTTTCTTCTCCTGATCAAAGTGCCAAGGGCATCGTCGAAGTCTTGCTGGTCTTTCGTCACTCGCGGCGGCACCGTGGGCGGTACTCTGATGTACGAGTCTCTTTTGTACGTGGTCGAAACTGTTCAAAGTTCGGCGTATTAATGAGATCTATCTACTTTCACACGTACGATATTTCAACAATTACCTGTAGTAATCGTGGACCTTTTCTCCTGCGCTTCCGACTTATCGTCTTTCCTTTTGCCGAAGAGACCGTTCCTGAAAGTAAATGTTTTTATACGTGCACAGTA
Source organism: Ceratina japonica (assembly GCA_019453355.1). Lineage (NCBI taxonomy): Eukaryota > Metazoa > Arthropoda > Insecta > Hymenoptera > Apidae > Ceratina > Ceratina japonica. Next base: position 94,750 of record SMSR01008059.1, on the reverse strand, counting down.
GGAGACAAGCAAATTAACACAGGCATTAGTACGCGTCTCGCGTTATGTTCAACCGCGTTGGTCTGTCTAAAGCAAAGAGATCCGTGTCACATTTCTGCCACGAGATTCCTCCGTTACGCTCTTAACCCACATACCTTGGAATTAATATTCCCGCCGATTAAAGATTCCAGAACCGAGACAACGATTGTCTTCTATCTACATAATTGACAACGGATAGGATTTCGCTAGGAGAATTCTTAAAAAGGTATCATGACTTCGTCCTAATTCTATTTTGATTCAACGTTAATTAAGATGAGTTATTCTTAGAGTCGAAAGATACGATCTCATTTTAAGTGCAAGATAAACCTCCGTATCATCGACGCGTCAATCTTCTATTCGAGAACAGGTACGATGTACTCGTATATAGTGAATAAGAAACATTATTCTCAGTTANAACGGATAGGATTTCGCTAGGAGAATTCTTAAAAAGGTATCATGACTTCGTCCTAATTCTATTTTGATTCAACGTTAATTAAGATGAGTTATTCTTAGAGTCGAAAGATACGATCTCGTTTTAAGTGCAAGATAAACCTCCGTATCATCGACGCGTCAATCTTCTATTCGAGAACAGGTACGATGTACTCGTATATAGTGAATAAGAAACATTATTCTCAGTTAGACGCGTTGTCATACGTGCTGCATGAAGAGCGTAGAATGACGTCAAGCACATGGATACATAACACTTTTCTTATTTTATCCAACGACGGGAATATAAATGCNGAAACATTATTCTCAGTTAAACGCGTTGTCATACGTGCTGCATGAAGAGCGTAGAGTGACGTCAAGCACACGGATACATAACACTTTTCTTATTTTATCCAACGACGGGAATATAAATGCTAATAGAAGGTGCGTCGATTTACGGTGATTAGAAACCGACTTAATTTCCTCACGAGCTTCTACATATTTGTAACGATAGACGTTTAAACGTTTGCTGATTAAAATATCATTAGAACGTGTCGCAGTCATTTCTATAGAATGAACACTTTTCTACGGGGATAATCATAACGAAGGCTCGATTCATGGCCAGGGAAACGGTTCAGCGCAGCTTCGGTATGACGGATTACGAAGTCGACGGATAAGATTTCCTCTCGAGCGTGCTAAGACTTCGCAGCGACAAACAATTTTTACTTGTCTAAACGAAAATTTTCCACTTAATCATTGTAAGAAATTTTAATTATCAAGCGCGCGTCGACAATTTTTACCAGTCGGAATCAGAGCGGAACCCATTCTTTCTACCGTCTGACCGTTTCGCGACTCAAATACGATTTCACCGGGAATTCCCTGCGGTTTATAGCAAAGATCGTCGAGACCAGAATATATCCATGGGCACAGTCGATTCGCTAACAGTTGAACGATTAATTGTTTACGCACGAGATTCGATGCACGGTCTTATCTACGTTTCTTTAGGTCAACAGACTATCCCCCCTTCGGATGATTTATGATTCACGCGATACATCCCTACTGACCTCTTCGTGCACATAAATTTACCAAATATCAACGCGAATCGTCAATCTCGGCGATTTCCAACAGACACAATCTCGAATCAATTTGTCCTACGGCAATTCCGATTTCTATAGATATACGAAGAGTAAGAATATCCACGTACGCGTAGCAGGAAAGACAAAAAGGTCGTGATCAAAGTTCGAGATAAACCGCTCTGGTATTATCCCGAGCGAAGTTTCAGACGGGAACGTCGCCTCAAATAGAAGTTGCCGAGACCTTTTCGACGTTACACGGCCCGACGTCGATCCGCTATTACAGTTACATACTCTTTATTTCCGTCGCTGGACGATGGCCAGACGCAGGTGCTATAACCGCGTGCCCAACTACAAACATAACTACCTATCCGCGTCTGCGTTTCTCGCTTGCTCTACGGTCTAAGTTCAAGTTCGACAAACTTACGCCGGACGCTTTTGCAATTTTATTTCAGTTCTACGAAAGAGAAAATTGGTGTGTATGAAGCTATATGCGTATGAATAATATTTACCAGGTGGATTTAATGGAAAAGCTGTGGGATCTCTTCTTCTTGCCTCTCCCGAAAGTCCAGAACTTGTGCTTCGCGTCCTTCGTCTTTCCATCCCGGTACAGATGCGGCTGAGTGTTCGCGAGCTCGTCGTTGAACGGATTCAAATGTTCCGGGTAGTCGTGGACAGAAACGCTCGGACGCCTCGACATGATTCACCGCTGCGCAGGCTCTTTCAGATTTTATCTCTCGGCGAGAAAGAAAGAAAGAACGTAAGAGATCGTCGCGACGAAACAGCGGCGTTCATCGATCACTGGCCATGCTCCTTTCTTCGTCCTTGCGCGTCTGAAAATCGCCCAAGAAACATGTCCCTTTATATATTATTTTATGACGCGGACGAAGTTTTACGAGATAAACGCCGTTTTATCTTCGTTAAATTGACACAGATTAGAACGATATGAAACGATTCGCCGTCACGGTGTTTACAATAAACTTAAACTTTGTACGATTTGTCCCGGCGACTATCCTAAACGCTAAGAGTAGAAGAATGTAACGTGAATTGTCGGACAGCGCCGGCAAATCGATATAGTAACCGCGACGAAAGCATACGAGCGATCAGAATAAAGTCCAGATTTATTTTTAACGTATTACGTTAGGCCCGATTCCGCGGAAAATAGCGGTCGCAGGAAGTAGCCCCGGAAAGGAAAACAATGCTCGGAATATTTTTAGGAGATACTCTTTTCTATTTGCTCGTCGCGGAGAGCTAAGTGCCAGATGCCAGTAATTATTGTTCCGTTGCAGTCATGTCAATTGTCGCTGGTTCAANCTTGCTCTACGGTCTAAGTTCAAGTTCGACAAACTTACGCCGGACGCTTTTGCAATTTTATTTCAGTTCTACGAAAGAGAAAATTGGTGTGTATGAAGCTATATGCGTATGAATAATATTTACCAGGTGGATTTAATGGAAAAGCTGTGGGATCTCTTCTTCTTGCCTCTCCCGAAAGTCCAGAACTTGTGCTTCGCGTCCTTCGTCTTTCCATCCCGGTACAGATGCGGCTGAGTGTTCGCGAGCTCGTCGTTGAACGGATTCAAATGTTCCGGGTAGTCGTGGACAGAAACGCTCGGACGCCTCGACATGATTCACCGCTGCGCAGGCTCTTTCAGATTTTATCTCTCGGCGAGAAAGAAAGAAAGAACGTAAGAGATCGTCGCGACGAAACAGCGGCGTTCATCGATCACTGGCCATGCTCCTTTCTTCGTCCTTGCGCGTCTGAAAATCGCCCAAGAAACATGTCCCTTTATATATTATTTTATGACGCGGACGAAGTTTTACGAGATAAACGCCGTTTTATCTTCGTTAAATTGACACAGATTAGAACGATATGAAACGATTCGCCGTCACGGTGTTTACAATAAACTTAAACTTTGTACGATTTGTCCCGGCGACTATCCTAAACGCTAAGAGTAGAAGAATGTAACGTGAATTGTCGGACAGCGCCGGCAAATCGATATAGTAACCGCGACGAAAGCATACGAGCGATCAGAATAAAGTCCAGATTTATTTTTAACGTATTACGTTAGGCCCGATTCCGCGGAAAATAGCGGTCGCAGGAAGTAGCCCCGGAAAGGAAAACAATGCTCGCAATATTTTTAGGAGATACTCTTTTCTATTTGCTCGTCGCGGAGAGCTAAGTGCCAGACGCCAGTAATTATTGTTCCGTTGCAGTCATGTCAATTGTCGCTGGTTCAAATCGAACGACCCGTGAACGCGTGTCCGTACAATTGGCTACTATTAAATGGCATTGATAATGGTCGCTGAACGACGGGGTTAATCAACGTTAAACCAGGGGACACGCATCTGCTGTTTTTCTGGAAATTATCTAGAAACGCTTTTTCAATTACCCCGTTCGATCGTTAACTAGATAAATTTGTTAAATTCAAACGCGTTGACCCGGTTAACGAACCGTCTGATCCTGAGCCCGTTACGAAAATAGAGAACGATTCAGCTTTCGGGATTTGCGCAATCAATTCTATCTTAATTATCGAAAATTTCAGGAAAAGACAGAAATATCACCTATGCTCGGCGAGTCGACAGTCACGAGGAACAACTAATGAACGCAATTAGCTCAATTAGCTCATTGCACTCGCGGTTCATTTCTGATCTAGAGCTTCGCTGATAAACTTGCATCACAATATTGGTCAAACAATCCTAAACGAAGAGTTACGATTGTGTCCACGCGCGTCGCCCATTTAAATAGAAATTAACGATGAATTACCGTGACCCTAATAAACGTTACAACTAAACTCGTCCTTTTCAACGCGAAACAACAGTTTTTCTGTATTTTTCACGTGTGTGCACGATACTAATTGCGCAGAAGGCCAGTGCGGTTTTGCTAATTGAAGAAACTATTTCACACGAGGGTAACTATGATGCTCTACACAAAGCGTGCCTCTTTTCTGCGTGCATATATTTGTTTTTAATATTCTTGGCGCGTCGTGCATCGCGTTTTTTATGACGTCCGCTAGATAAGAAAAGAGTCGTCGTTGAGACGAGGCGATTAAATAGCTGCGAGAGGTGGTTTAAGGTAGCTGTTACGAGTCGTAACGCTATTGCTTCAGCGTGTGGTAATCCTAACGACTGGCGAACAGCCTCCGCATCTGGTACGCACGTTACAAGTTATGACAAACTCGACGAGACGTCTATAAATAATTACGCGGCTAATAAAACTGGATAAATCGCGCGTAGATTGAAAACATTCGGTACGTACGGCCGGTAGGTATATGTGTATACGTTTAAATACGGTGCGCCGGCCGCGGCCGAGATTTATCGATCAGAATTTCAGTTTCGCGTGTCGCGTAAGTAGAACTGGAACAGGCTTTTGTCAATGTCTGATAGCGATTTCGTGCAAGTAGTCGTTCGTGCAATTTTCTTCGGCGAAATTTCGAATTTCTAGCCTGAATATACATATTCAGCCGCGTTCGATCACGAGAAGCGAGGAGGAACGTGTTTTACGTGTTCCTTGGAAAAATCGATCGTCATCGGGGCCGGAGAGAAGGGGAGAGGCGCGACCGCTAAGACTCGATGTCGAAATTAGCCGCAAATTAATCTGACTTTGTCTAATGTAACTTGCCCTTCCGTTTAGACACCGGGGGAACACTTGGAATGATCGCGAATTAAGCCGTCAGATACGGACAAAGAGAAAAACTGATCTCGACGTTTCGAATCGTTCGCGTCTAAACGCGCTAATTAATTCGTTGAAAAAGAGTTCGCGGCCGCTTTCACGCCGGAATCCCGAAATAAAATACGTTCTACCAGGAGAACGAGGAACGCGGTCGGTTTTTAAATAACATCGAGAGAGTTGGGCAGCCGTGACCGAGGTTTCTAGGGTACCGGCTACTAAGAAATCCGACGAAGAATTCACGTGCGTTCGGCTTTGTTTTTCACCTACAAAAATAATCGAATGAGAACTCTCGTACGTTACAAGAGTGGATAACGTGCACGAAGATGGATCGCTCTCCCGTTTATGAGACAATGAAAATATACGAAACTCGTGGCTGGCTAAATTGTACGCGTCATGTAGGTCAGTAAATCGCAGCTGAACGTGATCGCATGAATTAGTAAAGTTATATACGTAATATGCCGCGCCGCGCCACGGTAAACACGCATTGTTCCTCTCTGAAAATCAAACAAAACGGGTTAACAGTTGATTGTTCGTCTTCGACACTCGATACCTGCGGATGTCAATCATTTCACGGCGTGACCCGACGTTCCAAACTTTGCTTCTCGATACTGTAAAACACGTACACAACGCGCGCGTGTAGTTACGTGTTTTCACCGGAATTTACATACAGATAGAGATTAATGAACGGCGGCGTGATAAGCATTTTTTATCACGAAACATGTCGACTTCGAAGACTATACTTATATCGTACCTATAGCATATTCGAGCGGAAGCTAAATTTCTAGAGGTATGTTTCATCGATTCTTATAGCGCGACAACGACGCACTCGTATTTGTCCTTACTATGTTAATATGCATATGTATTCACCTACGGCTCGGGAGCATTGCTCGTTTAATTGATGACAGGGTGCGATAAGGAGGACTCTTATCGAAATTGGTTAAGCTGTCAGTGTCCGTCGAAGTAAGTTTGATCGAAGTTTCTGTTGGCGCGAACCGCACGTCGGCTTACGTGCCACTGTCGAATTGTTAACGATCGATCGAACGATTATCCCGAGGACTATCGTTTACACGCTCGTTTTTCAAGATGTAAACTCTTACATAAGCAAGTGGCAGGCGTCTCAGGAGTGTGAAAAACCCAGTTCGATCGTCGCCGTCGCCGGTCTATCGGTCCGAGTGCTGCATTCCAAAATAATACGTCGCACACTGTTCTCGACACTGAACCGAAAAAGACGGCACGGCACTAACGTGTGTACGTACAGTATACGAAACGTGGAACGGTGGAATACGATTGTCGAAGAGCGCGCGGACTTGTCTTACCCGCGTTCGCCGGCCAACTGCGGCGGGGCAAACGGCGAACTGCGAGGTTCAATTTCAACCAGCTTCGACTGACTTCGCGCAATTTGAACTGCATGACTAACTTCGTGCCTTCTGCCCACGCTCACCGCTTTATTTAAACATTAATGTTTAATAATCTGACATGAAAATTACGCGCACGTTCAACGAACTTAAGCTCCCGGTAAAAGATCGAGTTTTAATCCCTGCCAGTCGAAATTCCCCTGTTAATCGCTATTTGTGCGGGATTTGTCTTATTGCCAGTGATAAACACGTGTGCTGACTAACGCTAATTGAATTCTTGCATCGCGAGTATATGTACAGGTTTACTATTTTATGTAGGCGTCAGTTAGTGGAACGTGTATAGAAAGTGGAGAAAGAAAAGCGTGATGCATGCGAGTAGCAGCTAAAACGAAACTGCTATCCTAGACGTTATTAATCAGACGCGCGGACTAACATCAGGTCTTATCGTTAGCTTCGGGTGTCTTATTTTAATAGCCCAGCGTTCAACGATTGCACTGTCGACACTGGTAACTTACGAGTTGTAAGAACAATGTCGCCTGATGGTATAACATTGTTAGGAAGTCATATAAGTACGGACACATATAATTTTAAGGAGGAGTGCAACAGTGTTGCTCGAAGCGGATGTGATTTTAGAATAAGAGTCACGATCGGGAGAAAATCGACACAGTCAGTTGAGACCCGTTAAGACGAGCACATCGGTAGTTACGCTGTACATTTATTAAAATATATATATACTAGTCCACATATTAGATACGAGTCAATTATTGTGCACATCCTTACCACAAGACGATTACAGAGTCAAGAGAGCGAGATAATCTCACTCGAGAATTGTTTATCGCGTCGATTAATAAAAAGAAGGAAGGAAACAAATAAATGAGATACCGTGTTTCATCGGACTTGCATATATCATTCCTATTCCCATCGATGACGATTACGTGACCTGACGAGTTCTACATATCTAATAGCAACGCTGCTCTCTGTTGTTTTTACAAGTAAAAAAAGAAGAAAATCGAGGAACATGTATATCGGTTTATCGCGATTTAAGATTGTATGAGCCGTAAATTTAAGACGTAATAAAAAGCTGTGCCCAATATTTGAGGCGGTGAACTTCTAGAAAAAATTATAATTACAGATGAGGTTTATAAAATTCCTGTCAAGGGATAGGAAATTGCGATCAGGGCCATAGAACGTGATGGATCCCAGAAGCCTGGGCGTCGGAGGTTCACTTTTGTACAATGTCTTGTTAATGTAACATATCTTGTAACTAACTTCGACATTGTTTTCGCGTACGGGTTCGTACAACCTTAAAAAATGGACAGGAAGCATCGAGCCTTTAGACAAGTACACGGACTTTATCTCGATCGGATTGTAGATCGTCTACCCAATCAACGGTGATAAGATACGCGTTATCGAGCCCATTTTCGTTTTTGCGCAATGTTTACGATGATCCGTTTGCAGACATAGTAGCGAGAAGTATGTTATATAAGAGAAAAGTATTTTATTTCTCCTATCGCGTTAATTTCCCCCCTGTAAGAGATACCGCTAACTCGAAAAAGATGAGTCACCCGTTCGCGACGATTGTGCAACTCCCGGTACTCGTATTTAATGATATCTAATATAAATAAGTACGAGAGGTTTGAATGAAACGAATTTATGACCCGGAGCTATGGTCAAGGATAGGAACCGTGAATATCCGTTGATACGGTTCGGACTTTATTATAGATGATTCGTGCATTGTACGTGAGAATAATGAAGACGCCTTTCAACGGCATCCGACTAAATGAAACCGTCGATTGAAAGTAATTATCAAATGATCGCGATGCGGAACGATATAGAAAGTTCATCGCATAGCAACCTTTTATCGTCTGACAACGGGCCAATCGACCTAATAACAAGTCGCGAACGACCGACTGATTATTGTCGGATGCTCGAAACGATTTTCGTTTTCGATTCATAATCCATTTAACATTTGCAACAATTGGCGATACGACATATTCGGGCNAGAAATTGAGAATCGAGAATTGAGACCCGGCTGGCGTGTATATGCAGTATCTATGCACGAACGCATTAATACGCGACTGTGTCGACGCGTAGACTGGCTATGCAAATTTAACTGCAGGAAGATCCGTTTGTTAAACGCGTCGAAGGACTGTCGTGTTCACGCCGACTCACCATATGATACACGTACAAGTTTTTGTACAATGCCGGAAAAACAATCGCGATCGTAACCAAATCGAATACGAAAACGAATAAACAATTAATTACCTTTGCGTTTCTTTATTTTCTCATCGTGCACGCACATCCGTCATCCGTAATTTATCGCACGAACTATCGTTTCGCACTGGTTTCGTTTACATATCGTAATCGTAATTTGTAATGTTACAAATCGTGACGAGAATTTGAATAGGTGGCGTCATCTATCAGGAGAAACTCGAAACTTGATGCAAACTAGCGCACGACGTCTTAAGGTAAGTAAAGAGCGGATGAACGTTCATATATTTTGCAATGTGGATATTCCTGTTACGTGTTTGATTCAACTGCACAGATTTTACATTGTAAATATCAAACTTAGATAGTAAAATATTCATAATTTGCTAAAATGGAAACGTGGATGCATAACAAGTTAAAGGAAATTTTAGATTTTCCTGATACGGAACAATTGATAAGGTAAGACAAGGAAAATTAATGTCAATTATTATTACCCAAGGGTTACCTGTTCGTTAACTCATGTTTTGTAGGCACATAATGTCAATGGAAAATGTACGGGATGTAGATGAATATTTGCGATCGCTCTTAGATCTTAGTAATGGAAAACATAGACAGTTTATCGAAAGTGTGAAAAAACAAATGAGTATGTGTTTAAATAGTTCATATTTACATGTACTATCTCCCTACCATTTTCTGATATCGTTTCAGTGAAAATTGGCAAAGATCAAGCTGGAAACAAGAAGGCAATTGATACTGTCGATAATACAAGAAAAAAACAAAATGATAAGAAGAGAAACAAGGGAAAGGGAAAAGAGACTAAAGAAACTAAGCAAGTACAAGAAATTCCACAAGAGAAAACAGAGAAGAAGAAGACCAAGTTTGTAAATTTGTATTCTCAAGAGGGAAAATCAGCAATTCTGTTAAAAGGTATTTCGGAGATGGAAAGAAGATAGATATTTGGAAGTTCCAATTTGTAAAAGAATAATATCTGATTAGGTAGACACAAATGCGACTGTCAGGCAACAAAGCATAATTTGATTAACAATTGTCTGAACTGTGGGAGAATAGTTTGCATCCAAGAAGGATCTGGACCTTGCTTCTTCTGCGAAGAGCTCGTATGTTCTCAGGAAGAACAAGCTATTCTTTCTAACAATAGCAAACAGAGCGATCGTTTGCACAACAAACTCATAAACCATAAGCCTAATAACAATGCTCTGGAAGAGTCAATAAAACAGAGAGATAAACTTCTGGAATATGATCGGGATGGGTATGCGAGTTATTTTAACGAGATTGCTAATTGTACCAATTAATAATTAATTTTACTGACTTAGAGTGCAGTGTACCAAAGTGATAGACGACCAAAATGATTATTATCAATGGAACAACATGTGGTTAACGGCTGAGCAACGCTCGAAGCTGAAGAAGTTGGAGGACGAACTGCATCAGAGGAAACATATGTCTCGCCTCGACAGAAAAGTTAATATAACGTTTGACTTCACAGGCAGAGAGGTAATCGAAGAGAAACAAACCGATGACATTGATGAGATAAGCAACGATTATCTTCAAGAGATTTCTGAATCTGTTAGCGAGATTCAAGGGAGCAATGNGATCGAAGCTGAAGAAGTTGGAGGACGAACTGCATCAGAGGAAACATATGTCTCGCCTTGACAGAAAAGTTAATATAACGTTTGACTTCACAGGCAGAGAGGTAATCGAAGAGAAACAAACCGATGACATTGATGAGATAAGCAACGAATATCTTCAAGAGATTTCTGAATCTGTTAGCGAGATTCAAGGGAGCAATGTTTGCCCAACCATAGAATTTAATCCAACGGTAAGTGTGAACTTGAATCGTTTCTCCCATAATAAACACGTAAAACCTAAACAATTATTACACAGTACATGGAATCAGAGGATCGAGATATAAGTATTCAGACGCGATCGTCAAAAACAAAGGTGCCTTCGAGGACGATCAGTATTATTCAAGACAAGGAATACTTGGAAATGTCTGATCCTGGTTTATGTTTGAGCATGCATCAACCTTATGCCTCCCTTTTAGTGTCCGGAATAAAAATGTAAGACTTACAATTAGTTGATTCGGTTGCGACAACGATAGCTACATATTTTTCTCAAATTTGTTTTTAATGTTATAGCCATGAAGGACGCACGTGGTATTCGTCGCACAGAGGAAGGCTGTGGATCGCGGCAACAGCTAAAACTCCCAATATGGAAGAAATTTCGAAGATAGAACACGTTTATCGCGTTTTAAAAGACGGTTGGCACAAGTGACACTCTCGAACATAAAACGGACTTACGTTTCGTAAAGATACGAAAAAATATATATATTTTACAGAAAGACTGAGGTTTCCTGAGACTTACCCAACCGGCTGTCTGTTAGGATGCGTGACGGTGGTCGATGTTCTACCTCAAGAGGAATATAGGAAACGATATCCAGAAGGGGAGAGCGAAAGCCCTTACGTTTTTATATGTGAAGATTTCTTCGTGTTGCCGATTAAATTCCCGATACAAGGAAAACATAAAATTTGTAAGTGTCGTGTTTGTAAAATGGCCCATGTGAAATGTAATTGAAGTGATTCTTACTACGAATTGTCTGCGTAGATAAACTGGATACAAAGATTCATCACGCCGTTCAGAAAATGCTGGAAAAATGTACAAAGAACACGCACGACGTTAAAAAGTAAATCCTTACACAATGTATATTAAATATTTATTATTTGTACGTAATAGAATATATTACACTTATATTGCAATATATTACATTAGCCGTTACGAGATATAAATTTCTTTATACTCTACTCGTTTATTTTTACCTGTCCATGTCTCCCATTCAATGAAAAAATATTAATGTTTTCTTTCGTTTCCGTTAAAATATCAGACTTTTATGAACGTTAACAGTAGATTTCAGTAAAGTCGTTTTTACATCAAAACAGTCTATACATTTCCAAGTACGGGAACATTTTTCATCGGAGTATGGCCTTACAATGCTTATTGTTCACTTTATATAAATTTTGTCTATCCATTAGAGGTGTATCGGAAACGATATCGATCCCATGATTCCCGATAAAATTTCTACTAAAAATCAACAGCGAAATGTCTTTAAACATTAATATAATATCATCTTGCAATAATTTATACCATAGTATATCAACAAATGTAACTTCAACAAATTATAAACGACTTGGTACTCGCGGACCAACTGAAAATTAAATATGTAAAAGCATTAGATGCAACAAAGTAGTAACACTCGTATGTATGTATCGTTATAATAATGTCTAGGAGTCTAAGGAAGAAATTGAATTTCTGAAATGGTATTACTTTGCGAACTGATCGATTGGGAATGTATAAATAAGTATCAAACTATGTTTCTCTTATAGATTTTCTTGATAGAATTATGCAACTGCGCGATATGCAATCTTTTACCCAAACACTCAAGACATACGTACGTATAATAGATTGAAATGATAGTTTTACTAATTTCGAATATTATGCAATCTATTAAATTGTCATACAATATACGCACATCTGCTAAAGGTACACACGTATCGTAATTCTAAGATAATATTGTCTACTTGAAACACGAGTCGAATAATAAATGTACTCAATATCCATTTATCCCATTTACATTTTGATTGAAATAATCAATTGACATCTAACGTTATGCAGACTAGAGTCCTAGACCGATCGAACGGGAAACACAATTACCTTTCAAGTTTAATTCGATTTTAATAAGAATCAACGAAAGTCGTAAGAAGTTCACGATTCTACAAAGTCGACAAACACATACATATACGTGTGTATACGTACAATAAATGTACGCGATAACAATTAATAGCTTTGCTCTCGAACAACATTCCAAATTTGTATTTTTCTAAAATGCAGATACTTCGAGCCCTTGCGATGGATACGATATATTTATACATGACGTAGAATGAATTATTTCTAGATAACTTTCCGTGTCGTAAACTATTTAGGCTGTCGAATATCGTCGATAATAATTAGCAAGATGAACTTTTTCAAACAAGTAATAGGCCATCACAATCTCACCGTAATACTAATAATGTATCCGTATCACAAATCTACTCGAACAACTTTAAATAAATAATTTCGTATATAAATATACATATGTGTATATCCATTACGTGGTTTATGAAATGTTAAATTCGATTAATAAGATAATAACGTTTTAAAATTGATGCGCCTCAAAATAAACAGATCGATATTTTCATTGAACGCTTTATACAATTCTGTCGAGTAGCGGGAAAAACGTTCTTACTCACCGTTTCCATCAGAATCCGAAGAAACCCGGATAAACTGTCCTTCTAGCTTAAATATACGTCGGCGAATCCTTCAGATTGATACCACAGGCTTCGCAGACCGACACGTTCTTCTCGTTTACTAAGGTACACCGTGGACATTCCTTCCCACCGCTGGCCAAAGGTTTGTCTTCGTTCCCTTTGTGCCTGGACTTCCCGCACATCTCGCAGATCTCTTTCGACGACGAATTGAGATACGTGCAAGCGGCGCAATTCCACTTCGATCTCTCGTCCTCCACTCTCGCATCTTCTTTCTCCGAATTCGCGAGTTCGATGTCCTTCAAACTGTCGGCAATTTTTACGATCTGGTCGGATGACCGATGAGAACGTTGCATCGGAAGCGTCTGGCTGCAATGTTTCTTGTCTTTGTGACCTTCCGAGGATACGTCGCGGTATCTGTTCGAGTCCATTAAATCGAACGAGGAGGATTTCTTTTTCAGAGGTAATGTGTCGTGATGATGGTGATGATGATATCGACCGTTCGTCATCGACGAACCGTCCGTCTCCTCGCTTTTCCCGCTCCTCTTCTTCTCGTGACGATATGCACTGTACTTCTCATCGTTGTCGATCTGTTTGTACATCTTCTGCTTACTCGATCGAGAGTCGCACTCGCGTTTATGTAAAATGTCCTCGCGATCACCCAGGTCTTTCGAGTATCCCAAACTTTCTAAATTCTTGTAAACGAAATCCCAGGAATCGTAGTTGTTTCTGTCTGACTTACCAATTCTTTTACCGTAGTCGCACTCCCGCGAATCTCCATCGTTCGACTGTCTTCTGTAGGAGTCCACCTCGTCTAAATCCGGTATCCGGTGGGATGTCTTCCGACTGTGCAATTTGTCGTAATTAGCTACCGTCACTGGCATGTCGAGCTCGATCAATCTGTCCGTCGGCACTCTCGCGTATCCTGGCATCGTTGTGAAATACGGATTCGTACTACTCAAGTACTTGTTACAGTGCGGCAAGCACCCGTAGCCGCCGCACCGATTCGCGAACCCGTGATCCATTGGTTGATAATATCTGTAACTCGCGGGCACGGCGTTTGTATCTTCAATGTATCTGTACTCGGACTGACAGGCGGACATCAGATTATAAGAAGGCATCATGTGATATGGGACCGATGGTGACGCCTCGTCGATGCAGCTAGGTTGCGGATAACGATAGTCCTTGTAGCTATCCGATTTCGTCCGAGTCTGATGCATCTTTTCGAGGAAACGATAGTTCAGAGCTCTGATGGCTTGCTCCGGTGTACCGACGTGATTCTCGCGAAATTCTAGTACCTCCAACCATGAGTTGCTGCAATTCTGCGAAACGCTTTCCCATATCTGCTTCAAGATCTGTCGAGATTTCACTTTCGTTTGAGGGCATTTCAAAATGTCGAGATAAATAATAATGTCGCGTCTGGTATTATTACCTGGCATTCGACGAAGGCGACTATAGCGTCCCGGCTCACGCTAGACACTTTGTCAGGATCGATAGGACCCTCCAAAGTGAGGACGCCCAATCCCGTGTGCTTGTATCCCATTTGTTCGAACATCAACTCTGCTCCTATCAAATTTGCCTCTACTTCATGCTTGTAATATCCGCTGTACATCTGTCATTCGAAGGATGAAATTAATCGATGATTGAAAAGATTGTAAGTGAAACGAGAATAGTACATTGTGCACCAAGGGTGTAAAGTTGTTGATTATTCCCTCATATGAGGGAGATAAAGTACTTTATTTCCTCATTTTGCGGGAATAAAGTATATGCGTGAGAAAAGAGCCACTTTTGTCCCGCTTTTGAGGGAATAAAGTGGCTATTATAGGTAAGCCGTGAATAAATGATATTAACCCTTAACATTCTATATTCCTTTCTCCAGGGCTGGGCTAACAAATTAGCTGCGTATAAAGATATAGCGCTCCAGGCAGTCGCAGCTCTGTACCCACTGAAATCCTGCAACGTGGCTGCCGATCTGTGCAATATATCTGCTGTCTCTTGAAATACATATTNTGATATTAACCCTTAACATTCTATATTCCTTTCTCCAGGGCTGGGCTAACAAATTAGCTGCGTATAAAGATATAGCGCTCCAGGCAGTTGCAGCTCTGTACCCACTGAAATCCTGCAATGTGGCTGCCGATCTGTGCAATATATCTGCTGTCTCTTGAAATACATATTTGTTCTCATTCGGTACTAGGCAAAGGTATTCCTTGATAAAACCTGAAACACAGTGTCTGTTGCAGACATTAATTCACACATTTAGATATTTTCAATTTACCTTCAAGTTTGTGACGTTGTTGTAACTTTAAAGGGCTATCATCTGTTTGTAAATAAACCAAGTGGCTCTGTTCTAATTTCATACTGATCTCTTGTAATCTGTCTTTGCCTCTCATTATTAAGTCACTTGCCATTTTAGCTGCTACAACAAATAGATCTCTATTTAAATACATTTACAGAGTAAATCAACTTAAAGAAAATATTTCTACTATGATCAGTGAGAAATGTAATTAAATCTAACAGTGAAGCAGCAAGAATAACAAAAGTGGATGATTGATAAATATGAAGTGGGACCAGGACTGTCATTTAGTAATAGAGATCTTTCACACCTATTACAAAACCGTCTAGAAATGCAGTTTTAGATGAAATTCTTGTTTCAAACTATGGCTAGCTCCAACCTAAAAATAAATCCTATATTTAGAAGCCCTGGCTACAGTGTTTATTCCAGGAGCTACCATAATATATTCTCTATTTGGTGGATGTCCCATTTCGTGCATAAACATCCATCGGGTTTCGCGTTGCATTTAGAATACATATTATTATTTCACTTGATAAACAACCAGAGAGAGAAAGAGAGACAGAGCGTAAATATTTTTCTCACAAACTTTTCCTGGTTAGAGCTAGGTATCGTATTATATCGTGAGCACGAAACCAACGTGCACTAGATAGCCGAGCGCCGATATCGTGGACAGCAAGTGGTTTACATGAGTTCGCAATTTCTCTCTGGTTCGCATGTATATTAATAAATCGCATAAGAAACGTGAATTCACGGTGATGTCCAGTCCACTACGTCCACTACGTGCAACTGTGCAACCCGTACAACCACGTGCAACTAAGTGTCAATCTAGTCGATTCTACTCAACGGACGTCGGACCCGTACTGACTCGTACTTACAGAGGTTTCTCTCTGGTACTTATACAATTTAATGTTATTGTTTACGTTGTTAAACAGTTTGTCATCTACTGGGATTTACTCGAAACGGTTATAACGAGTAGGGAATTGAAAATGATGACCGATATGGAAGAGGCCGAGGCAAAGAAATTGCAATCGGAAATCGAAAATCGCAATGGGTAATCTTTTACGCGCGTACTGGTCGATCGTCGTTTATTTTAAATAATTCGATTTTCGCGCAGAGAGGACGACAAAGTGGATTTTAAAGAAGCTGCGAATAAATTAGCCGAGGGGCTTCTAAATCAGTATCAGGTGCACTTAGAACTAGTTCGGAGAAAGCTTGATGAAGTAAGGTGAGAGAACAGATGAATTTATTCAGATGTCAGTCATCGATGTTGTCTACATTTATTTTTTCTGAATAGGAATAAGCAGGACACTTTGCTAGATCAGATGCAACTCGAAAATGTAAAACTTCAGGACACCTTCAACGACATGACTCTTGACGAAATGGTAAGTGATAATCGAGAAATTTAATGTTTGTGTTCGCATTGTATTAGATGATGTATTTTGTGCAATAAATTTTTAGTAAAAAAGCGTAGTATGTATAAAAAAAGCAAGATATAGATATGTGAAAATATGCACGGGAATATGTATTGCAGTTTCAAACTATTAAAGTTAATCAAGGGAAATTAGTTTTAATGAAAAAAGAGATGACTTCTATTCACGAGAGGACGCTCAAACTGAAAGTAAGTTGTGCATCGCATAGAACTTTAAATTCCCCTGTTGGACATGAGTCTCGACTGACACGAATAATACTTCATTGTAGAAAAGAGCATTGAGGTTGCAACAAGTAAAACAGAAAGAAGCCTTGACCAGGGAACAACAACGGGAGCAAGAGATTCGCCGTGAACAAGAACTGATCGGTAAACCTGTGATAAGTTAAGGAATACAATGTTCCAGTGAAATAATTAAGATTGTCATATGTACAAAAAGACATTGTATTTATACATATTACAATAAAACATGTATCTAAAAATTCATTACCTGATGTACATTACCAAACGATTTCCCATTGCCCGTTGGAGCCACATTTCTTTCCACCCTTGCACAGGTAATTGAATGTCGTTTTTGTAGGAAAGCCGATAATTTCCCTGTCCTCCTGTATCCTGAATGTAAACGTTGACTCGGCCGTTCCTATAAAGTAACTAAAAAGAAAACGAGGAGATTGAACTATCGGAAATGCATACGCTCCTAATTAATACTCACCTGGCATACGAACATATTATTTGATCGACGATCGCAACCCCACCGTCCTTAAATGTACTCAGTACGCGATCGGACGGAACGAATCTCAAAACCGTATAATTCGATAGACGTTCTTTGAGCTCCTTAAATTCTGAAATATAATTTAGAGTCAAACAAATAGACACTCGAAAGATTCTGAAATACTTTACCTTCATCCCTAGTGTCTGTAGCAACAAATAAGGTATTCAATTTAAGTTCATTCAATTTCTCTTTCAATTGTGACGCGACAGATTTTATAGTGGGCACTGCTGAAGATCGACCGGTCAGGAAATCGCGTCTTCTCAGATGAACTGATAAGTAAGGTCCGCCGACCGCGTTCCTTCTTTTCTACGATTAAGAATTGCTTTCTAATCTCGTCTTCTACTTGATCTAAGAATGTACCTTTTCTTTAGTCCAATCATCTGGTCGTTTCGTCTTATCGCGATCGTTCGTGGAATTAAGAAACATTTTTCTGTACTCGTTTGCGATAGAATACAATTCGGAATTGTATCGCATACTACGTCTGGCTCGCCAATATTCACGCGAACCATAGGAATCGTGCAACGCGATTTCCATATGATCGAACCCAATGGATCTAAGACGATAATTTTATTTAATCGATTGTGTGCGACAATTCTCGGATTCTGAATAATTAGAGCTCACCTATAAATATTTGGCTTAAGATTTTGTTTGAGGCTGGACATGAAACCATGAAATTTAAGGCATTTAACTATCCTCGAAGTTACATTGTGATATCCCCAAAAATGTCCAACATATCTATTAGCTTCTGCTTTGTGATATTGTAACTCCTTCGTACACTCTGTTATTTCATTTTTATCTTCAAATTTACCTGTTCTGAACATTTCTTCATCGTTTTGTAATACATAAACAATGTCAAGCTGTGTCTGTTCATTTTCGGAAGGGAACTCTGAAACAGTATGTTGTTCCGATTTATTAATTCGCGATGCAGCAATTCGATATGATTGTACCTTGTAAAAATTGATGCATTTCAATGACTGGTATGTACTTTCTTAAACTTGGAATGTTAAAAAATAAACTCCAGGGTAATTGTCTTTGTGATCCTATACCCTTAGTCTGCCAATGATATAAATTGCCTATAAAATGAAAGAATAATTATCCATCGTAGAAACGAACATAAAATGATTTTAAAATTGACGTTGAGTAATGAGATTACCCCATGGTGGCAAGACTAATTGCCACTTGAATTCGTCCTCTTCTTTAATCAAATTGTTTATGAAAACCGCGACTCGGACATAGACATCCCTTCTCAGATTGAAACCTTCTGGAGGATTCACGTCGTAGAGTATATAACTAAAAAGGAAGATATTGTTTATATAAGAAAGACCGGCTTCGCAGCGAAATAGTACGATAACAAAATAATGAATTTGAACCGGTTTCGAGAATACAGTGACTGAACGTTGCATTTATTGTTACTCTTCGCATCTGCATCAGGTGCATCACAAAACTCATTCTCAAGAACAGTTCGCGTAAAATTAATTAAAAACAATGTAAAATACAACACTCTCAAGGACAACAAGGGATTTAACATCTTAGGGTTATACTCTATTTTACATGCGCGGGATGTGCCACAATACGAAGAAATCAAGTTTCAAACGATGATAAATATCAAATAAAGACTGTCTTTTATAACGTAAATAATCTCTATAAATCAGTCCTAAGATACTTGATATACGATAAATAAATGTGCATTCCCATAAGTCTATTCCTCGTACTAAATCGTGTGTATCACGATCTATACGAGCGTGACNAAATGATGACCGATATGGAAGAGGCCGAGGCAAAGAAATTGCAATCGGAAATCGAAAATCGCAATGGGTAATCTTTTACGCGCGTACTGGTCGATCGTCGTTTATTTTAAATAATTCGATTTTCGCGTAGAGAGGACGACAAAGTGGATTTTAAAGAAGCTGCGAATAAATTAGCCGAGGGGCTTCTAAATCAGTATCAGGTGCACTTAGAACTAGTTCGGAGAAAGCTTGATGAAGTAAGGTGAGAGAACAGATGAATTTATTCAGATGTCAGTCATCGATGTTGTCTACATTTATTTTTTCTGAATAGGAATAAGCAGGACACTTTGCTAGATCAGATGCAACTCGAAAATGTAAAACTTCAGGACACCTTCAACGACATGACTCTTGACGAAATGGTAAGTGATAATCGAGAAATTTAATGTTTGTGTTCGCATTGTATTAGATGATGTATTTTGTGCAATAAATTTTTAGTAAAAAAGCGTAGTATGTATAAAAAAAGCAAGATATAGATATGTGAAAATATGCACGGGAATATGTATTGCAGTTTCAAACTATTAAAGTTAATCAAGGGAAATTAGTTTTAATGAAAAAAGAGATGACTTCTATTCACGAGAGGACGCTCAAACTGAAAGTAAGTTGTGCATCGCATAGAACTTTAAATTCCCCTGTTGGACATGAGTCTCGACTGACACGAATAATACTTCATTGTAGAAAAGAGCATTGAGGTTGCAACAAGTAAAACAGAAAGAAGCCTTGACCAGGGAACAACAACGGGAGCAAGAGATTCGCCGTGAACAAGAACTGATCGGTAAACCTGTGATAAGTTAAGGAATACAATGTTCCAGTGAAATAATTAAGATTGTCATATGTACAAAAAGACATTGTATTTATACATATTACAATAAAACATGTATCTAAAAATTCATTACCTGATGTACATTACCAAACGATTTCCCATTGCCCGTTGGAGCCACATTTCTTTCCACCCTTGCACAGGTAATTGAATGTCGTTTTTGTAGGAAAGCCGATAATTTCCCTGTCCTCCTGTATCCTGAATGTAAACGTTGACTCGGCCGTTCCTATAAAGTAACTAAAAAGAAAACGAGGAGATTGAACTATCGGAAATGCATACGCTCCTAATTAATACTCACCTGGCATACGAACATATTATTTGATCGACGATCGCAACCCCACCGTCCTTAAATGTACTCAGTACGCGATCGGACGGAACGAATCTCAAAACCGTATAATTCGATAGACGTTCTTTGAGCTCCTTAAATTCTGAAATATAATTTAGAGTCAAACAAATAGACACTCGAAAGATTCTGAAATACTTTACCTTCATCCCTAGTGTCTGTAGCAACAAATAAGGTATTCAATTTAAGTTCATTCAATTTCTCTTTCAATTGTGACGCGACAGATTTTATAGTGGGCACTGCTGAAGATCGACCGGTCAGGAAATCGCGTCTTCTCAGATGAACTGATAAGTAAGGTCCGCCGACCGCGTTCCTTCTTTTCTACGATTAAGAATTGCTTTCTAATCTCGTCTTCTACTTGATCTAAGAATGTACCTTTTCTTTAGTCCAATCATCTGGTCGTTTCGTCTTATCGCGATCGTTCGTGGAATTAAGAAACATTTTTCTGTACTCGTTTGCGATAGAATACAATTCGGAATTGTATCGCATACTACGTCTGGCTCGCCAATATTCACGCGAACCATAGGAATCGTGCAACGCGATTTCCATATGATCGAACCCAATGGATCTAAGACGATAATTTTATTTAATCGATTGTGTGCGACAATTCTCGGATTCTGAATAATTAGAGCTCACCTATAAATATTTGGCTTAAGATTTTGTTTGAGGCTGGACATGAAACCATGAAATTTAAGGCATTTAACTATCCTCGAAGTTACATTGTGATATCCCCAAAAATGTCCAACATATCTATTAGCTTCTGCTTTGTGATATTGTAACTCCTTCGTACACTCTGTTATTTCATTTTTATCTTCAAATTTACCTGTTCTGAACATTTCTTCATCGTTTTGTAATACATAAACAATGTCAAGCTGTGTCTGTTCATTTTCGGAAGGGAACTCTGAAACAGTATGTTGTTCCGATTTATTAATTCGCGATGCAGCAATTCGATATGATTGTACCTTGTAAAAATTGATGCATTTCAATGACTGGTATGTACTTTCTTAAACTTGGAATGTTAAAAAATAAACTCCAGGGTAATTGTCTTTGTGATCCTATACCCTTAGTCTGCCAATGATATAAATTGCCTATAAAATGAAAGAATAATTATCCATCGTAGAAACGAACATAAAATGATTATAAAATTGACGTTGAGTAATGAGATTACCCCATGGTGGCAAGACTAATTGCCACTTGAATTCGTCCTCTTCTTTAATCAAATTGTTTATGAAAACCGCGACTCGGACATAGACGTCCCTTCTCAGATTGAAACCTTCTGGAGGATTCACGTCGTAGAGTATATAACTAAAAAGGAAGATATTGTTTATATAAGAAAGACCGGCTTCGCAGCGAAATAGTACGATAACAAAATAATGAATTTGAACCGGTTTCGAGAATAGCGTGACTGAACGTTGCATTTATTGTTACTCTTCGCATCTGCATCAGGTGCATCACAAAACTCATTCTCAAGAACAGTTTGCGTAAAATTAATTAAAAACAATGTAAAATACAACACTCTCAAGGACAACAAGGGATTTAACATCTTAGGGTTATACTCTATTTTACATGAGCGGGATGTGCCACAATACGAAGAAATCAAGTTTCAAACGATGATAAATATCAAATGAAGACTGTCTTTTATAACGTAAACAATCTCTATAAATCAGTCCTAAGATACTTGATATACGATAAATAAATGTGCATTCCCATAAATCTATTCCTCGTACTAAATCGTGTGTATCACGATCTATACGAGCGTGACGCTTATGCGTTTATAATTCGATCATATGTTTTTCTGTGATGAACTTATGTTTCTTTTCCTTCGCGAGATTTTATTGTTAAAAATGATATGATCGAGGATAGTAAAAAACAACAGCAATAACAACAACATTGTACAGCTTGATTTTTGTTATACACGAATTACAGACTTAAATCTCCCTTATTTCGCAGTTGATTGATGGGTAGATTACAATTTACTAATTCAATCGATAATAATTGTAATAATGATAATAATAATTATTATTTTATCGTCTTATACAATATTTATAATTTATAGTTCAGTTAACATAGTTTTCTCGTCAACCCCCTTGGCTTTACCCGCGCCAAGCGACGGCGTTGTTTAATTATATTTTACATTTATCGTGTCGACTCGTCATTTCCCATACTTCTTCCTTTCTTTCATTTATCCTATTTAAAGTATACAATACACTTGGCATATAAAAATTACAAGGACAATTTTATATTGGTAATGATAGTAGCTGTAATCGTAGTAGTTTATGATATTAGTGGTAGCACTAATAGTTTTAATATAGCCCTAGCAGCGATAGTGGTAGCGATAATAAGTTGTATTATCGTTAATAATTATATTCATCCGATAGCTATACGATCCATTATCATTCTCTTCTTCACGTTTTACCATTTGTTTTTCACACGTATACTTGCAGCATAAGATCTCCGAGCCAGTGTTCGATTAGATTCCGATAGCGTATATATATTTTATCCACTATTCATCGTTTCTATCTTCGAAACTTGCGGCTCGCCGTGGTTTCTCTTCCCAACGCGTCCTGGTTTCTCCTTTTTTCTTTAATATATTCACACTTGCGTAGCGTATGACGTTAACCGGTAGCAGAATTCTTATCCAACTTCATTGTTAAATAGTCGGTAAACGTTATTGGTACGAGTAATAATACTGAATCGTCGTTATATAATAAATATAACGAAAATTATATTTATTACTAATTTCATCATTTTCCTTCTGCCTCCCCCGACCGAATTCTCTAGTGTTAACATCACAGCTAGAACGATGTTTTGCGTCAACACGAGAAACTATTTTACATTCAATATATAAAACGTGAAGTAGTAGTACATTATATGATATTACCACAATTAATACACAAGTCGAACGAAACGTGTGTGTCGCGTCGTATGCACGGATCTGCACAGTGCACCTTCTCAAGTACTTTATAACAGTTTCATTAATCTTTGTTGCACCCCTATTTCCCGTCGTCTCTCATCTCTTTACAACTATGTATATACACGTATATACATGTACATTTATGTATATATATGTATATCTCTTGAAACAAAACGTCCGCGCAATTACAATTAAATAACATAAAGCTCGTCCACGGTTTACGTTCTATTTATTTCCTCAAAAGAAGTTACAAGCATCTTATTTAAACGAATAAATAAATCGTGTGTAAATTGACTCTGCGAACGCTCGAAATAATACTTCAACTGCTGATACTTTACCAAGTATATATATATAAACGCATCGATTTCAAAGTGGCTATCAAAATTTCATACTCAACGAATAAGTACAAATCGCGTAGAAACTTGACCGAGTTTAACTGAACATCTCTCGCTCTCGCTCTCGCTCTCTCTTTCTCTCTCTCTCTCTCACCAAGCCCTGTGAGCGGACAATCATTTCAAAATTCGTTTATAGTTTATATATATGTATATTTGTGCACTGTGTATTACGCTACACATACATACAATTGTATATGTACGTACGTATATGTATGTGTAGTCTCGTACTACTTCACATTTAGAAATACTTTTAGTAATTACACAACTGTTGATTTTCTCTGTACGCTGGCACGAGCGTCCCGATGGCGCAGGCCGTAAAACAATCAGATTAAAAAAACGAAATTCTTTATATCCAATACGTTTTGATCGCGATGGTATGGAATTTAGGCATTCGTTGTATAGAATCATCGCGCACAAAATAAATTATATTTTCCACGCCTCGAACAACATCTTTAATTAAGTATTCTATCATATATATTATTTATTCTGCAGCGAATGATTCCGACAGACTCTGTGCCTCGCGTTTTTAAAGGTCGCCCCGACGATTCGAAATGTTCGTGACTTGGAAAAGAATCGTCTCTTCGCTTTCAGACGAACTTTTTTCTTTCTTTCCGGATGCGATTCGTGTGTCCTGTAACGAAACTTGTTACGCGCGATGTTCATTCAGAAGTAAAGATGTGTATCAACATTTGTTCAAACTATACCGGGGTCGTAATTGCATTTAGAACTGCATCGGGCTTGCGATGAATCCTCTCGATAGTACGATTATAGGGTAGTTAATAAATAATTCGTATATATGTACATACATGAAGAAAGATATATACACGGAACACGCTCACGCACACACATACATATGTACAATAACTAGCAATTGTTTCATAAACACGCACAAACGGATTCGAGTACAAAAATCCAGAATAATCTTCGAGCTTGTTCTTCCGCCAGTTCGGCCGAATCGAGCGTACCAAACAATTGAACGAAATGCACGCTACAAGATTATTACATCACAGTATTACACGTTTACGTGGATGTTTTTACCAGTAACACTCTACGCATTATTAACGTCACGACAAACAAGTAAAAGCTGCGTTCTTCGTTACGTACATACTTATAACTTAAGACCCAGCACAATGATTTGAAACTTTTACATTAAAACGATAATAGACCACAGAATTGTAAATTCAAGCAAAATTGTCCGTTATACGATTGTTGGTAAAAACATGACGCATATCAGTACAGTCGCTATTAATTCTGGCTATTGAAGCTCTATTCGATACCGAGCGGTCGGATGCTGGATTCAGGCGAAACTTGTATTTTTCATTTATATATATCTATGTATGTATTTATAGTTGAATACGTAGAAGGCGGCGAAGCTGCTACATATCGAGTCGATGATTTACATATTATATGTATGCGATTATGAATGTGGCTATTCTTTTTGGAAGGTTTGTTTTCTTTTCTCGTTTCATTTTCTCCTTTTTCTTTCTTTTCTTTATCATCATCGTCATTATCATCATCATCATCATCATCATTTGTCTTCTTATTGGAATGTCCATTAGACCCTATTAACTAGCGTACATTAAAAATAAGTTCAGTCATTTACACATACTGCAGACACTTCCGAAAGGGAGAGACGGCCATTCTGTTTGACGAAGTGACTCAACTTTGTATAACNTCTCTCTCTCTCACCAAGCCCTGTGAGCGGACAATCATTTCAAAATTCGTTTATAGTTTATATATATGTATATTTGTGCACTGTGTATTACGCTACACATACATACAATTGTATATGTACGTACGTATATGTATGTGTAGTCTCGTACTACTTCACATTTAGAAATACTTTTAGTAATTACACAACTGTTGATTTTCTCTGTACGCTGGCACGAGCGTCCCGATGGCGCAGGCCGTAAAACAATCAGATTAAAAAAACGAAATTCTTTATATCCAATACGTTTTGATCGCGATGGTATGGAATTTAGGCATTCGTTGTATAGAATCATCGCGCACAAAATAAATTATATTTTCCACGCCTCGAACAACATCTTTAATTAAGTATTCTATCATATATATTATTTATTCTGCAGCGAATGATTCCGACAGACTCTGTGCCTCGCGTTTTTAAAGGTCGCCCCGACGATTCGAAATGTTCGTGACTTGGAAAAGAATCGTCTCTTCGCTTTCAGACGAACTTTTTTCTTTCTTTCCGGATGCGATTCGTGTGTCCTGTAACGAAACTTGTTACGCGCGATGTTCATTCAGAAGTAAAGATGTGTATCAACATTTGTTCAAACTATACCGGGGTCGTAATTGCATTTAGAACTGCATCGGGCTTGCGATGAATCCTCTCGATAGTACGATTATAGGGTAGTTAATAAATAATTCGTATATATGTACATACATGAAGAAAGATATATACACGGAACACGCTCACGCACACACATACATATGTACAATAACTAGCAATTGTTTCATAAACACGCACAAACGGATTCGAGTACAAAAATCCAGAATAATCTTCGAGCTTGTTCTTCCGCCAGTTCGGCCGAATCGAGCGTACCAAACAATTGAACGAAATGCACGCTACAAGATTATTACATCACAGTATTACACGTTTACGTGGATGTTTTTACCAGTAACACTCTACGCATTATTAACGTCACGACAAACAAGTAAAAGCTGCGTTCTTCGTTACGTACATACTTATAACTTAAGACCCAGCACAATGATTTGAAACTTTTACATTAAAACGATAATAGACCACAGAATTGTAAATTCAAGCAAAATTGTCCGTTATACGATTGTTGGTAAAAACATGACGCATATCAGTACAGTCGCTATTAATTCTGGCTATTGAAGCTCTATTCGATACCGAGCGGTCGGATGCTGGATTCAGGCGAAACTTGTATTTTTCATTTATATATATCTATGTATGTATTTATAGTTGAATACGTAGAAGGCGGCGAAGCTGCTACATATCGAGTCGATGATTTACATATTATATGTATGCGATTATGAATGTGGCTATTCTTTTTGGAAGGTTTGTTTTCTTTTCTCGTTTCATTTTCTCCTTTTTCTTTCTTTTCTTTATCATCATCGTCATTATCATCATCATCATCATCATCATTTGTCTTCTTATTGGAATGTCCATTAGACCCTATTAACTAGCGTACATTAAAAATAAGTTCAGTCATTTACACATACTGCAGACACTTCCGAAAGGGAGAGACGGCCATTCTGTTTGACGAAGTGACTCAACTTTGTATAACTATTCAGCTTTGTACAAATTAGTTCTGTACAATCAAAGTACTATCGTAGGTAGTATTACAATTAGAAGTGAGAACGGTACGCTATTGTACGTATAGAAACGCTTCACCTCAAGCATAGTAGCTCCTCTACGGTCCGATATTTGCTCAAAGCGCGTGTAGCTTCAACTAATCAAGGCGGCGTTTTTTTATTTTCTATTCATCGGTCAAACACTTGTGCTGTGCCAATTATCCTCGGTTCTAATCAACTCGGACTTAATAATACGACGATAACGATTAAAAAGAAAATGACAGGACCGGTCGTCTCAAAGTGTTTATACGAAAGAAACAAGCGTACCACCGTGTCTCAGTATTGAGGTAGCGTAACGTTGCTTTGGCTTAGCGAGTCTTTCTGATTATCTAGAAACATTTCAACTGATCGGTGGCACTTGGACAAACGAAAGGGAAAAAGGTAGAACGAAAAAGCGATGTTCCAACGCCGAACGATGAAAACTGTACAATTGCAATCTTTACAAGGGTAAGAGATATTTTCATCTTCCTAACGCGTATTTATATTTATGTCGAGATTTGCCAACGTTACATTCTTATACGCACTGCGACCACGATCGGAAAAATCGCCGTGACGCGATGCTCGCGATGTCTTTGGTAGAAATTATTTGGTACGTTTGCGCCCGTTCGGAAGGTCGTTTGCAGAGCGATGGAGCTATATAACGAATGAACAGCTTGCAGAGGGTACTTCACAGGGAAACAAACATCAACAACAATGATTCCTCAAGTATCAACAACATTAACAACATTCCATTATAACTTATTATCATTATTGTATCGTCTCTTATTTCAAATGACCAGATTCTCTCTCTTGCGCGCTCTCTCTCTCTTTCTCTCTTAATGTCATTTACAATCGCTGTATCGTAGTCTCAGTCTTTCGTCACGTCTTCAACTTTGTTTGTAACACTTTGTAATGGGTAATTATAGTAATTATCAACGTAATCATTGTCTTCAGCAACATCGTCACCGATCGTTAGCAACATTTACGGCCATTGTAGTTCCTATCCCATTCTCCTTCTAGCCGTTCTCCTATTCTCCTTACTACCGATCGAGCCTAACAATAATCGTCTCCGGAACTTTGAATGAAGATTAGAGACTAAGAAGTATTGTACTTACAACAAACTTGAACAATCGACACGAACTATTCCCTTTCATCGAACGAACTAGAAATGCTAGAGAGCGGAATGGAGAAACGATTTTACTTTTATTCTAATCGAACGAAGATAATGAACGCGTAATGAAGTTACGTTGCGTCGTCGCGCGACCGATCGATAGAAACCCAGTCGTCTCAATTTAAAGTACAAAGTTCCCTTAATTTTACAAACACTTACTAACCACTTCGTACATGTATACTTATACATTGCGCGATTATTTTGGTATAAAATGTCCGTCTCCTTGTATCTCCACGTTGAATAAAAAGCGAGCATCCTTCCTGTTCACTCGTTCGTGTAACCGGTCGTCTGTCCAATCATTCTCTTCTAATTACGATAGTTGCTTCGGTGTAGTTCTTTAAATATATATATTTAAGAATGTATATTTAAATATATATATTTCATGTGTTTATACGTGATCTACAAACATTTAAAATTCATCGAAATAACAGAGAAGAACAGGTATTCTTCCGCTCCTCCTGTGCAAAGTAATATATATATATATATATATGTATATATGTATATATATATGTATATATATATATTTATATATATGGCTTATTAGGTCACCGTCTTATAGATGCAGAAATATAGAACGCAGTCTTTTCCTTGTACATAAATAGTTTCCTCGAGAGCGATGGCACTAACATCATTTTAGGATCTCTTTTTCTTTATTTTGTGCGGTAAGTGATATTTATCAAAATAGATAGTTCGTCTCGACTATTTGCTTCACACAGTATAAGTACGTATAAGAAATTACGCGATCGCGCGAGCCGTGAATAATATTTACGAGTCACTCCTAACGCGGAGAATCGATTATTTCGAAAACTACGATTTACGAAATCAGGATAAAAATTAGACAGAATTATTGTCGTGTAATTACATATAACTGATGATTCTCTCTTTGGCTTTCGAGGAAAAAATATATATATATTTCGTGATACCTTGACCGCTCGCTACATTTCAGTATCTATCAGAGAGTAGTGGTATCGATTCACAGAATTATTTATCATTTACTATCCTTTATGGGAAAAGGAAGCGTAACACGCGGCCTATGGAACGTATGGTTTCACGTAAGGCTTGATAAAACGTTTGAACGTACGATAAATCAGCCTTTCGTTTCCTTCTCTTCTTATTAACACTTTGCGTCGAGAACGTTCGTGTTCATACCACTGCGTGTTACGACGTTTCTTAACAGTATGAAGATACCCTTAGAATGATATTTAAAGCTCTTACAACTTTTACAACACACTTGCGTACAGAGAGTAATAGCTGGGGTTTGGACTAGACGTGATGTGGTTGTAGATGTGGCAGCCTGCTGGAAAAGTTGGATCAGGATTTCATACTATTCGCTTCATCGGGCCGCCTCTCTGTTCCTACCGTTAACAAATTGGCAAATTCCATCTCTAATAATTGTCGGGCCTGCTCGAACACAGACAAAGAATAAAGATCGATGGATTAATTATATCGATGTTTCCATGATATAGTTATAAAGTTGTCCATCGAACTTACTTGTGTGTTTTGGGTTGGAATTTGCAGGGTTAAAGCAAAACTATTCGCATCAAAGCTTTCGTCAAGAGCTATAAGAGCTCCGTGTACTCCAGATTCCAACAGGTTGTTCCCGTATTCCTGAGCGAAAAATTATTATTTTCTGAGCGCATCAGATCTCAACAGATATAGAAACTTAGATAGAGTAAAATGGTATTTACTTTCAGGCCGATAGCTTGCACCCATCTTATAACGCGATCGTTACTCCAAACGAGGACGTCGACGTTGGCACCTTCGGCCATACGCCTTCTCTCTTCTAATTGTTGCCTATCATAATTTAGTCGCTTCAAACACGAAATCCCATATTGCAAACTTGTTCTGTCGGAGTTGAAGTTCGAATCAGTGGAAATGAGAACTTTTCACCATTTACTTTCGTACGATCGATCGTTTACCTGTGAAAACTATCAACCATTCTAAGTTGACCGCGGAGGTCCTTCTTCGTGAGGTGATCCAGCATCCTAGCGTCGACAAGGCACTCCATGAAAGTGGATCGATATTGTGGCAAGCCGAGACTCGGCAGCCAAACGTTACCGATCCACTCGTGGTTCATATCTCCGAATGCTAAAGTTGTGCGAGAGGTTTTCGGTGCCGATGGGCTCGTCAGCGATACCATTTCTTGTATAGCTAATCGTAGTTTCAATCGATGCAGAGGGTTACTAAGAATAAACGTGATAGATATGAGAAGAGCCGTCGACGAGATCGTTGATCGAAGGAAAATATAAATCGTACCTAATGCCGATCTCGCGTTGGATCTCGGTATCGCTAAGAGCACTCATTATGGCACCGCTTTTGACGTTCGCTCGGCAGGCTGCAACGTACCATGTCGGCATTCCCACCCACAGCTCGAGCCAAGCCACCACGGTCGGCCCGTTCCACAGGGCGAACGGTGTCCCAGCCTTCATCGCCTCAGCCAAGAGTTCGTGCCGCGAAGAATCTAACATACTACCAAACATACTTGGACTGCAACAAAGTCCCTGCCGTAGACGGACGTATCTTAACGATTAAGCTCGCGTCTAGCGCGTTCACATACCTCTTCTTTGTTCTACGATCGAAATCGCTCTTACTACCCATGGTACCAGCTACGGAAACACTGTCCCCGTAATCAGGATCCGCAGGTGTACTCGCTCCTCCCATAGTCATCATGTCCCCGGACATCGGCGCGTCCTTTCCTTTGATCTACGATCGGAATTGCCTTTTATCTCTCCGGCGAGAGAATAAAATTCATTTGAAATGCACACCTTCTCCTTTTTACTGAAGAATCTCCCAAGGCTGCTCTTGATGCCTTTTTTCTTTTGGGCAGCGGCCACCGCCGCCGCCGTCGCCGGGCTCATCGTCGATTGCATGTGCAAATGGCCGGACGATAGCGGGCCGATCGGCAGTCCGACGCCGGATAAGTTGTTTTTATGCAAACTGTCCTGGCTGCTATGTCGCGAGGACAATGGAGAAGGAGGAGTCCCAGAATTGAGTGCGCCGTTGTTATGCTGCCCATGCCTGCTGCATGGAGCGCTAATCTAGTTCTCTATTTCTACTCTAAACAAAGCGTTCTAGCCCACAACACGCTGTCTAGCCATTTATTACTCTTTCGAATTGCGTTTGCGACTCAAAAATATTTCTTCGCGATGTGCGAACGTCTAAGTAATTTCCACTCATTCAATGGTCATGGATGGATTATCGTTCTGCGCTGTTCGCAATGTAGTTCAAAGCGCGTTAGCTAAGGGAACTTACTTGAGCCAAGTGAATTGCAATTTTACTTTGAAAAATTATATAGCGTCGTGGTTACATATTTTAAACGAGCACAAGCGCAGATACTATTTATAGCCGAGTAACGCGCGCGAAATGAAGTTTTCTTGGTGAATGTTTGATCTCTTTAATGAAGATGATTCGATAACTAAACTTCGATCGACCGCATCGACTACTGACTCAACGGGATGGCAAAGCGATTCCGTAAAATATTAATTTTAATCATAGCTACTGAACTAAATTAATCAATCTATTAAGTAATGAAAAGAGAGTTGTAATACCTACTCAGTAGTGCAGGCAAGGCATAAAAACCTGGAAATATAGCTGATCACTGCTTAATGAGACGGGATCGCCGTAATACATACCCGTTTAAGGACAAAGATACAGAAGGACAAGTTCATGGAATAATTCATTAAACGGATTGTTAGACAGTGAAATGATCGATCGTGCGTGTGGGTCCGTCTGTATCCTTGTATTCTATTTTCGTAAGAGAACAACCTTATTCGCGCAGATGACTGAGACGCGGCGTTAGCTCGACGCAATTCTCTTGGCTGTCTAAATTCCCTCGTTTGTTTGAGACAGCGATGTCTGTCGTGAACCGGGCAGGCTTGAATGTACGGTGGACGGAAGAAGCTAATATCAGTTTCTTCCAGGGACTCATTTCTATCAGATCTATCGGATGATTCGTCCGTACCGCTGTGCTCGAAAATAGGGGCTGTAGGCATGCATGCGACAACACTACTATTCCCAGTTGATCACGCGGTTTTCTTGTTAAAACAAATTTATTATATGCTACTTTCTACTCGTTTCATCGAACAAATTAAAGACCGTCATAGCGAATCCTTTTTTCCGAGAAAGAAGATTGTTACCGTCGACGTCACTTAGGCCGAACCGAGGGCTGCCCATTTCATGCCCACGCGAACCACTCAAATATGTCGCGCACAGCGGTGTACGTTGCGGATAACATGCAGTACTACAATCTTTAATTAACCTGTGAGCAGGAAAACCACTGCTGGGAAATCCGATCTGTCCGGTGCGTCTGGCAGCATGAACAATGCACAATGCTGACTACTTACAATAGAATTTACTGCTACCTTCGTCAATCCCACCTCTACGTTCGCAAGGACTTTCTTAACAATGTAAATTGATTAAGCGAAATTGCGCAAACAAATACACATAGAGTGTTTTGCAAGAAAGAGAG